>OVAX01000202.1:0-107337 GCA_900406405.1 Lepidium africanum
CTCACTCATGATCAAATTGAAATCAAACAAGCAATAAAAGCAATGCATAATGAAAAAGGCTTGAGAAATTAACAAGAGATTCTTAATTATATTAAGAAATGACCCAAAAATATGGATTATCCAAGTGGATCTCAATGCTTGTTCTCAATCACCTTCAAATATGTTCTTGAGAGAAAAGAGAGAAAAACTATAGCTAGATCTTAAAAACTTTAGATAATGAAAAGCTTAATGTATTTGATGGTCTATCCATGTATTTATACCGCTTGGGATTAGAGTTTTAAGTCACTTAAATCAAACAAACTAAATTGGGACAAACTGGTTTTAACTAAAAAAAAGCTTGAAAAATTGGCCAAAATCTGGGCATTCTCTTCTTTAAGCATAAGTTCACTCTCCAAGCATCCAACTTCATCATTTGAGCTCCAATCTCCATAACGTAAGGTCCCAATCATCTAGAAAGACCGAAAAACAAGAAAATGGGCAAATGCAAAGGCTAATGACTCTAATGCATGAAAATGACCCTATGTGAACCTAAAATGATATGTGATGTAACGAAATGACTAGAAAATGATGCTAAAATAAAATGAAATGAAAACTAGGCTAAATATGAGACACATCAACTCCCCCAGACTTGCCTTTTGCTTGTCCTCAAGAAAACAAAACCAAAGCCAAAGTTAAATTGATGCAATGCTAAGCTCAATAACCAAGTTAGTAATTCTAAGATGCAAAGCGAGCAAGTTTACTAAAAAATCTTAGCTATACCCATCACAACTTAACTCAAATTCAACCTCAATCTACACAATGCATTCATATCCACCAATCTTTTTAACATTCATTAAAATTTCAAACCGTGAATCATGCTATGCAAATTCAATGACCTCATTTGGCTAAGAGTAAGATTAAGAGATAAAAATGATCTCTTCATCCATAAGGCTCGATATGTTCAATGTAGGGACCACTCTATGAATAAAATGAGCTTTAGAAGAATGCTAAAGGTCCAAGCGAATCTATGCATACAAAGATAGAATCCCATATACCCAAGTACACATAATTGAGCCTAACCTAAAACTAAATCTAATCCCCAATGATCCTACTTTTCTACCCTTCTCTCAAAAGGCAATTCTCACCTCTTTTTATTCCTTTTTTGGATCAACTTTCAACTTCTTTGCTTCATCACATTCTAAGGAGAGGGGTGTATAATTTAGGAAATCTAGTGGGTTTGGCTTTACTTATACTTATGGCTCAATTTCTTTCAAATCCTTTTGATTCTAATATTTTTCTTTTTCATCCCTTTGAACCACTTAATCGATTATATGATTCCAAAAAAGGAATAAAAAGAGGTGAGAATTGCCTTTTGATTCTAATATGAGTCACCCACATGACCTGCATGAATGCTTACCACTTGACTACAATGACTGACAAAGCTCAATGGAGTGAGTGAGGATGCTTTCAAGCTTAGACTGTTCCCATTATCTCTTGCGGACAAGGCACACGTTTGGGGGAAGCATCCACCCAAGGGCTCTATTACTTCCTGGACCGAATGTAAGATAGCTTTTCTTGCCAAGTTTTTCTCAAATTCTCGGGCAGCAAAGTTGTAAAATGTGATCTCAAGCTTTGTGCCGCACAATTATGTATCTGTTGCGGAAGCTTGGGAGCGATTTAAGACCTGTCAATCGTAGTGCCCTCACAATGGTTACACCATGGTTACATGACAAAGTCTCTGCTTACCACCCTCTACTAAGGTGTTCTCCCTAAGATACGAATGCTCTTGGACACATCAATTAACAAAAATTTCCTTAAAAAGGGTGTGGATAATGGCTGGGAGTTAATGGAGAATCTTGCTCAAGTGGATGGCTAATATAATGAGGAATTTGATAGGAATGTGCCTGGGACCGTTGACTCAGATTCAGTTAGTCAGAAGGAGATCAAAGCTGTGAATGAGAAAATCGACAAGCTCTTTATGGTACATCAAAAACATGTTCACTTCATGACTTAGGATGAGCAGCTTAAGGAAGAGGAGGGTGATCAGGTTGAAGAGGTTAGTTTTGTGAAGAATCAAGGAGGAGGTAAAATCCGAACCTCTTATATAGAAACACCAATGTTGTTACCCTAAAGATCAAGTCTATCTACCAAAACCCCAACGTGCTTAGATCAAGGCTTTTGTACCAAAGGAATAATACCAGCACCAACCATGCCACCTACGTATTAAGCGCAAGCTCGAGCTACTACTCTGACAAATCTAGAAGTGTTAAACTTGCTCTAAGAGATACTTAAAGGACAAAATATTTTTCTAATGACTTGACACAAAAATTTGTGGAGGTACACACAAACACTGATGCCTCTCATAACGACTTCAACTACAAGTTTGAGATGCTAAATGCAAGACTCAAGTATGTTGAGTATCAACAAGCTCTCTGTTCTACTGTGAAGACACTGGGACAACTCCCTGGAAAAGCAGTTTAGAATCCGAAAGAATATTACGGTAGTTCTATTACTTTCAGGATTGGATGTGAGTTGCTTATTCATGTAGAGAATGCTAACGATATTGAGGATAGTAAATTTTAGAAAGGGAAGGATAACCTAATTAAGAATAAGGTTGAGAAATCAACTCCAAAGTTTCAACCTTTGTGGAGGAAGCCGCGCCTGATATGTAACTCGACCAATCCAATCGAATGGCACCTACTGATGCTCAAAAACAGTAATTTCCTTAAGAAATGCTGAAACCATTTGTTCCCTTTCCTTATAAACCACAGTTGCCTTTCCCCCAAAGGTTTAAGAAGGATGTTGCTGAGAAGTACAAAGCTCTTTTTGATAATCAAATTCAAGGCATTGAGCTCAAAGTTCCCATATTTGATGCTTTCATGTTGATTTGTCCTTATCGGAAGTTCTTTAAAGATGTAGTAAAGGAAAGAACAAAAGAGGTTAGAGGAGTAAAGGAAAGAACAAAAGAGGTTGGAGGTATGGTAGTGTTCACTCATGAGATCAACACCATCATCCAAAGGAAGATAGTGCTAAATAAGCTTGGTGATCTTGGTACTTTTACAATTTCTTGTTCACTCGGACTCCTATCCTTCAGCAAGTGCTTATACGACCTTGGTGCATCAATAAGCCTCATGCCACTTTAAGTTGCAAAGAGATTAGGCTTGAGCGACTCAAATCCAACAAGATATCCTTGGTTTTGGTGGATAGGTCACTAAGGATCCCTCGCGGTATTTTAGAAGATCTTTCTATACATGTCGGTCGATTTTAGATATCGACTGACCTTGTTGTTTTGGAAATGGACAAGGAACATAAGAATCTGTTGCTCTTTGGAAGACCCTTCTTGGCTATTGCTGGTGCATTGATTGATGTAAAGAATGGAACAATTGAGTTGAACTTGGGACATAACCTTAAGATGAAGTTTAATATCAATGATGTGATAAAGAAGCCAACCATTGAGAGTCAGGTGTTCTCGATTTAGGAAATGGATGCTTAGTAAGTAGTTTGCTTAGGGTTTTGTGAGGAGATGGAGTAGATCAAGGTCCAGCCATGGTGTTTCTCTCTTGTTTGCTTAAATTCTGTTATAGTCTTGCTAGATTGAATGATCTTAATGCTTGTTTCAACCTGATCACTTGAAAGATGATTCGCAGCTGTCATGCCTGAAAGGTCCTTGATGATATGCTAGGCTTAGTTTGATCTAGGATTGGCTTTTCTGACCCGAGAGATTGGTTGTACAGAGGGCTAGTTGGTTGTTTAGGATTGTTTCTTCGTGCCAGTCTGAGGGTGTAATCACCAAGAGATTTGGGTTAGGTAACGCTCAGACTGAGATGTCTTGACCATGAAAATGGCCTGATTGTCAGATTTTGAATCCTTAGCCTAAGACTTGCTTAATATATGTTGCTAGATAAGATTCGAAACCCATGGTTAGGCTAAGATCGCTGACTCTACTCTCCTCATGATCCCGTTTTTATCATTCATTGCTTTTAGTCTATTACTCTATTTTGTGTTGGTTTCCCTGTTCACAACACTCTGTTTTTAGCTTACTACTCAGTCTTCATACTCTGTTTTTCATCATGTTAGTTGATTGTGACAGAATCACCATTGCTTTGATTTTACTTGAATCAGAATAGCGCCCTATACCCTTAGTGATAGCGACACACTTTGGTTCGATACCTATTGTATTACAATAGATTTGATAATATCAAGGCTGAAAAACCTTGTTATCACTTGACAACACCTTAGCTATGACACACACAAAGAGCTAACAAGTAGAGGATATGACACACCTCAATGATCAAACAAAGGGAAAGTTTTTGATTAAAATGTTTGATAAGGAAGACAAGCTAGGGTTCTTGGTAATTATAGGATCCTTAGCCACGAAATGGGCTTTTAAAATGAGTGGGGGGTGAGAATACAAATGCCCAAAACAGAAGACAAAAGACTAAAAGAAGTCCACAAAAAGCCTCAGTCGAAATTAGTCTTCATTTTCCTCTTCTAAGCATTTTGTCAATGAGGCAGATGTAGAGTGTGTGTTACAAACCTCATTAAAAACCTTGGTCTAGAAAACCCAATGGGACAAAACTAGACACAATGAAAAGAGTATGAGAACACACACCTCTCATTGAAAACCCTTAGTCGGATTAAATGAAAACCAGTGTGGTTTGATTATCCATTGGACAAAGGTTGCTCCCGGCTTGTATTAGTAATGTGCCAGCAACCTGTTCAAATAGTTTTGCCTTAGCGCGAATAATGGGTCCAATTAGCAGCTTCAAAGCTTGTTGCACTCCCTCTGGTCCGAGCTCCATTGTGTCCTTGTGTCGTCTTGTTCCAATGCTTTTTGCAGGTCCATTATCAAATCAAGTATGATATTAACATGGATATCTCTAAGCCTTAACCTCGACTTCATTACTCAACCATAGTAGGTCATGTTAGGTTCACCAATAGATATAGCTTCTATATTAAGAAAAGATTGACCGTGTTGCAACCTATAACACCACCCAAAGTTGGCTTAGCACACATTCTCATGTCAAAGTGACAATACATTTTGAACTTAGCTATTAAAGATCACATGTGTAAAAGTATGATATTAACATGGATAGCTCTAAGGATCAAGCTCGACTTCATTACTCAACCATAGTATATCATGTTAGGTTCACCAATAGACATACTTCTAGATTAAGGGAAGAATTACTGTGTTCCAACCTATAACACCACCCAAAGTTGGCTTAACACTCTTTCTCATGTCAAAGTAACCTTACATTGCGTTGAACTTAGTTAAAAGAGATCACATGTATAGAAGTATGATATTAACATGGAAAACTCTAAGGATCAAGCTTGACATCATTACTCAACCACTGTAGCTCATGATGGGTTCATCAATAGACATAGCTTTTAGATTAAGGAAAGAATGACCGTGTTGCAAACTATAACACCACCTAAAGTTGGCTTAGCACTCTTTATCATGTCAAAGTGACCCTATATTACGTTGAACTTAACTAAAAGAGACCACATGTGTAGAAGAATGAAATTAACATAGATAACTCTAAGGATCAAGCTCGACTTCATTACTCAACCATTGTAGCTCATATTAGGTTCACCAATAGACATAGCTTATTGATTAAGGGAAAATCGACAGTGTTGCAACCTATAACACCACCCAAATTTGGTTTAGCACACATTATCATGTCAAAGTAACACTACATATTGTTGAACTTAGCTAAAAGAGATCACATGTGTAGAATTATGATATTAACATGGATAACTCTAAGGATCAAACTCGACTTCATTACTCAACCATAATGGCTCATGTTAGGTTCACCAATAGACATAACTTCTACATTAAGGGAAGATTGACAATGTTGTAACCTATAACACCACCCAAAGTTGGCTTAGCACACATTTTCATGTCAAAGTAACCTTACATTGCGTTGAACTTATGTACGGTACCTTGTCTCCTTCCTTGAACTCTCTCTTCACATTCTTCTTGTCATGAAAATCTACGACGAATCTCATCTAGTTCTTCCAACTGAATTAAACGCCTTCAGTAGCTGATTTGAGATCGAAGTTTCAAACACTTTGTAGTCCAGTTGTCTTTGTACTCAAGTTTCACCGGGAGATGAAAGCTTTCCCACACAACATGTTGAAAGGTGTAGTACCCAATGGTGCTTTAAAAGCTGTCCGGTAAGCCCATAAGGCATCATCCAACTTCCTAGACCAATCATTTGGAGCTTTTTGCGTGATCTTCCTTAAGATCTCCTTGATTTGTCGATTAGAAATCTCAACTTGATCCGATGTTTGTGGATGATATGGAGTTGCAACCTTTTGCCTAACACCATACTTCTTCATAAGGCTCTTTAAAACCTTGTTGATAAAATGACTACCTCCATCGCTTATCATTACTCTTGGTACACCAAACCTTGGAAAGATGATTGTCTTAAACAATTTAATCACAACCTTGGCATCATTGATTGGACTAGCAATAGCTTCAACCCATTTAGACACATAGTCCATAGCAACCAAAAGGTAGAGATTCCCATAAGAAGAAGGAAAATGGTCCCATGAAGTCAATACCCCAAACAACAAAGATCTCAACCTCTAAAATGAAATTCTGATGCATCTCTTGTCATTTCCCAATGTTACCTTGACGTCGGCAGCTGTCACACTTGGAAATGAACACTTGTGCATCCTTAATCATTGATGGCTAATGTGTGTCATATTTAGCATGTTTATCATTGCATTTTAGTATCATTTTCACTCATATAGTTGCATATAATGTAATTTTAGGTTCACTTAGGATCAATTTCATGCATTAGAGTCCTTAAGCTTTGCATTTGCACATTTTCTTGCTTTTCGGTCTTTTTAGGTGATTGGAGGCTTGATACTATGGAGTTTGGAGCATAAGAGTTGGATTTGCATACAAGGGGATTGGATTTGCACTTATGGGAGGAAAAAACTTGGATTAGAGGCTGAAAATGGTTAGAGGAAGTGAAGAAAGGTCAAGGCTGGACGCGGCCAGAAAAAAATCTTTAGGCCAGCCGCGGCCAGATACACAAGACGCGACCACGACCAACACCAAACCTCGACCCATACGCCTGAGACCATTTTTTGAGGCATCCGTCCCGCAACCTGATCATCCGAAGGCTAGCCCGCGAAGCTTCCTCTCGACAAGATCAACCTAACGGTACATGCGAACCTTACAAGCAGATGGTGCAAATCATCCGAACTATAAGCGTCGGAAGCCCACGCCCAAGCCCTTGACCAAAGCTTCATCTGCTGTGCCCTGAAGAAGCACACAACCACATCAGATCGAAGGCTTACCCATGGTTTGTATGTCTCAAACAACTTCACCTGACAGCTCGCCCGCAGACCCACAACATCCGAACGAAGACACTTCTCGACCAATCCATCCTAGACCAAGACCGAGACCCACAACATTTGACTTGCCATCAACATTTGACTTGCCATTCGATATGCTTGATCCGAGATGACGTGAACCGCTTGAACATTTTGGAACAATTTCTGATTTAAACCGGTTTATCTTGGTTTAACCGGTTTGTCTTGGTTTAACCGGTTTAATTTAAGTTGCTTTGAAACCCTAATCCCAAGGGGTATAAATAAATGGATGAGAATACAAACACATTAAGCTTTTAATTTTTTCTAAGTTTTTGGATTCCAAGCATAGGTTTCTCTAGTTTTTAGTAAGAACACTTTGAAGGAGATTTGAGAGAAACATTGAGATCCATTTGGGTGATCCATCTCTTGGGTCATTTCTTTAATATATTGAAGAATATCTTGTTAATTTCTCTTGTCTTTTTCATTATGTTCATAATTTCTCATCTTGTTATCTTCAATTTCATGAGCATGATTAGTGAGTAGTCTTTTAAAATGGTTTAGGTTTTGACTAGATCTAGTGCTTGGTGATGGTTTGATTGATGCTTAGATTGTTTGATTCATAAGCGAACCCAAGGGAGTATGAGGATACACAATAGAGATGCAAAGAGTTGTGTTAAGCTAGAGCAATCAAGGTGGATGATGATGTAATTTTAAAACTAAAATGAAAAGCAAACAAAACAAGCAACAAGCAAATGCATTCTAATCATAGCCACACCAACAAGCAAATGCAAGGAATATTAAACTAAGGCAATTGTAAACTAAAATGACAAGCAAAAAATCAATATGAGAAAAGAAAATGATCTAGGCATGACAATCAACCTAGGGACATGGCTAAAAAGTGAAATGATGCAACAAGTAATCAATGAAGTACCACCTAGGGCATGAAACACAACAATCATAGTAAGACTAGCCCAGTCTTATGGCACTAATCACTACTCCAGAGAAATGGCCAAACTAAACTCTTATTTGTTAGATCAAGTCTCCAAAGTGCTTTAAAAACGAGTCCACTATGACCATTCAATCCCATAACATCATCTCTCAAAGGTTATGGAGAAAGAACCCTACAATAGGAAGTCAGGAATTTCATCGAACACCTCTCGGGCGATGAAATCCCTAGCAACATAGATAGGAGGATCTAACAACCTAAGCATCAATCAAACAATTACCAAGCCCTAGATCTAGCCACAACCTAAACCATTCTAAGCAAACTACTCACTAAAATTCATGACAAAATCAAAAATACAAGCAAGAGAAATGATGAACATATTGAGAAAGAGATGAGAAATTGACAAGAGATTCTTCAATTAAGAGCAAGAGATGATTCAATAAAGAATCACCCAAATGGATCTCAAGTTCTTCTCAAATCTCTCTATAAAAATGTTCTTGAGCAAAATCAAACAAAAACTCTCTAAAACTATGCTTTTGATTCAAAAATAAAATGAAAAGAGGAGAATTGTTGTGTTTGTCACAAACACTAAGTATTTATAAGAGGAAAATTAGGGCAACAAGCTCAAAAATGGCCGAAAACAAATAGGTCACATACAAACCAGGTTAAACCAATCAAACTATGCCAAGTGTGTGTGATTTTAGCAGTGTCTCAGGTAAGTTGTCGACTTGTTTTTGTCGAGGGATGTGACACAGAGGCTTCAAAATCGGACTGCTTATCGGGTTACGTTGGTTGCGGTCGAATGATATATGTTGGGTAAATTGGTCATATATTCCTAACCACTTTTCCAAATGCCTTCAAATCACCACCAAATGAAAGCTGACTCTTGTGGCTATCTTTTGTCAAAATGTCAGCCAATTCCATTCATGGGAAGATCTTCATCCATCATTATCTTTAAGCGTATCAAGTAAAATCTTGGGTAACTTGGTCGAGACAATCCCTCCCGTGATCGAGAGCTTGGTCGAGGTGGGATGGCCATGGTCGAGAGGTTGGGTCGAGGACATGTACTGTGGTCGAGGTGTCAGGTGCGGTTGGTTGTCGGATACGTCCGTGTGGTTGTTTGATCCATGGCATGTTCGTCGGGTCCTTCCCGCGGTCGAGGTTCTGCTTCCCGCAGTCGAGGCTCTGCTTCCAGTGGCCGATAGCCTGGGTGGATCCAGTCGCGGCCAGCTTAGATTTTCTTCTTGGGCCTCAAGCTCGGGTGGTTTTGGCCGCGGCCTCGGGTGGTTTTGGGCGCGGCCAAGGCTTGCCTTTCTTCACTTCCTTTGCCATTTCGAACTTCCAAATCAAGATTGTTTCATCCTTTAAGCTCAAAATCAATCCTCCTTGATGCAAGCTTCCATTCTTATGCTCTACACCTCACCATTCAAGTCTCCAATCACCTAAAAATACCGAAAAACAAAAAAATATGCAAACGCAAGACCTAAGGACTCTAATGCACAAACTAAACACAAAGTGATTCTAAAATGACATGATACGCAACTTAATGAATAAAAATGATGCTGAAATGCAATGAAACCTAGGCTAAAAATGACACACATCAACTCCCCCGGACTCGCCTTTTGCTTATCGTCAAACAAACAAAGACATAAATCCGAAGAAGAGGTTAAAACCGGGAACTCAAAGCCCTAGACTAACATGATTCAATGCTAAGCTCACTATCCAAGATGTTAATTCTAGGATGCAATATGTGCCAAGTTTACTCAAAAATCTATCCATACTCATCAAAGCTCAACCTAGATTCAACTTGAACCTACACTAAGCATTCAAATCAACTAAGCCTTTAAACATTCAATTAAGATTAAAACTGTGAATCACACAATGCAACACAATGTAAACTTGCTTGGCCAGGGTAAAGGTCAAGATATTAAAATGATCGCTTATTCCATAAGGCTCAATACTCAACTTAAAGGATCACTCATGAAACGAAACTAGCTTTGGAATAAAGCTAAAGGTTTAAGCCAATCTACATATACAAGAGTAGACTATCATCTACCCAACCTATGCAAAATCGACTTCAATCCCTAAAACAACACTAATCCCAATTAATTATAAAATCTACCCTTCTCTCACAAGGACAACTCACTCTTTTTCTTGCTTTCTTGGATCAACTTCTCTTTCCTTTGCTTCATTTCTTTCTAAGGAGAGGGGTTTTCAACTTGGACATCTAGCAGGTTTAGACTTCTTAAACTTATGGCTCAACTCACTTTTACATCCTTTTGATTCCAATATTTTCCTTTTATTCCCATGAACCACATAAACAATCTTATGCAACCAAAACCCTTTACTTAACTCTTTTGACAATAACCTTCATTACCCTTTTCTCTCCTAATCCTTCTTTAAACAACCTTCTTATTTGATCACTTTCTTTAACCTTTTTCCCATAAATACCAATTAAGCTCAATACACAAACACACTCTCACCCCAAAATAAGGTTTCCTCGTAGTCTTATTTGGTCCAAAAAATGTGAACCAAAACTACATGAGAGACCGCTCTTGTCGGCTAGAACCTAACACCTTATTCTAAGCTCGATTCCAAAATAGGCCTAAAATCACACACAAAATATGATGGCTTGAATGAAGGCTAAGCTAAGGATGTGGAGACTAATTCAACAAATGACCTAGCTATTTGAGTAACAAAGAGTGTTGATATGATGAAAGATACTCAAATATGTATATGTGATTCACAAGTTCAAAATACAATGCAAGGTGTGATAATTGATTATCAAAATTAAGTTCTAATAAGCAAGGCTTAGCTTCAAATCACAGCAAATTTCAATCAAAGAGAACATAGAATCAAACATTTCAAGCATGGTTCAACCTTAATTTCAACTAGCAACCTAAAGCATCAAACAATTAACATCTAGGGTTTTGAACTTAGCAAGTTAATCATTTAATCTACAAATGGCAATGCTTGTTCCAATGCAAACCTATATGAATCTAAGACTCAATCCTAAGGTGAAATGACAATGCAACTACATGATTGTTTTTGAGTTTTCGAAAAATTCTAATGAAAATGCAATGCATGCAAAAGACTCAAAAATAATGAAAACAAAACAACTAAAAATCACATTAGTAACCATATGGTTCCCTCCCCCGGACTTACTTCGCACCGTCCTGGTGAGAAAGTAAACACAAGAAAGGAGAACCCGGCAAACAGCATGCACAAAAAATATAAGGAAAAGCTATAAGTATTTACAAAGTTGGTGATTGGTAACTTGTAGAAGTAATAGGCTTAGCCGTGTGTAAGTTGAAATGAACGAGATAGTCGTTGACAAGGACTTGGCTGTAGCCTCGGCCAGCTTCTCGTCCAAATGGTCAAGTTTTATTCTTCAAAGCCATCCATTTGTAGCTAAAAACTATATTCCTTCCTTCTCGTTCAACCAAACTCTCAATCTTATCCAAGAAACTCACAAAACACACTCAATTCAACAAGGCAAAGAGAAATTAAAACAAAGTAAAAGGATACCATGGGATTGCCTCCCAAGTGCGCTCGTTTAAAGTCTCAAGCTTGACATAAGGCACTGCTTCTTATATGGTGATGAGATCAGAGAGTAGAATCTTCTCCACAAACGCGTCTCAAGAGTAGACTCCTTTTACTCTTTTCAAGAAAGGAGTGCTGGTTCCAAATGGATCACCAGGATCATACTCATCGTAGAACCAACCCTTAAACTTTTTCATACGAATCTCCCCAAATGGTATCT
This sequence comes from Lepidium africanum, assembly GCA_900406405.1. NCBI lineage: Eukaryota > Viridiplantae > Streptophyta > Magnoliopsida > Brassicales > Brassicaceae > Lepidium > Lepidium africanum. Next base: position 12,018 of record OVAX01000202.1, read on the forward strand.
TCCATGGATCATGAATGCGCAAACCTTTGGTGGAGACTACAACAAGGCATTTACTAGTTGATAGTGTCTTGAAATATACCCTTCATCACCTTCCTGATAGGTCTTGTTAAAGATGTGCTCTTATTTCTCCTTAGACTTTGCAACCTTTGTCTCATGGGTGATGATGGGTTGCACACTAAAATTCTCTATTGGTGAGGGCTCATCCTTTGGATCTTCAATGCATTCAACCTTCATACAACCTCTAAAAACGTTTTCATGATTTGACTTTTGTGGAATTTCCTCAATATCCACCATTTGTGCCTTGATTTGATGAAGGTATCATCAAAGGTTGTATCATCTCCTTCATTGTAGAGTTTCTCACTAGAGGGTGGGACGTTTTCCAAGTCCAAGGGTGGGATTTCTCCACTCTCTTCATCTCAAAGGTTTACTTATTCTCAATTGTGTCCCAATCCAAGTAGCCATTCTCACTTTTCCCTTCCGGATTCTTGAACCTTGGTGGTGTGACTTGAGTGATAATAGAGCTACAATCATGATTAACCTTCTCCAAACCCTCTTCCATCTTCTTCTTGTTTGACAACATTTCCTTCAAAAATTTTGAGTATTTAGGGTTTTCTCTAATAACCTCCATCAAAGGCATAGTGACCTTTACATCCTCCATGAGTTTAAAGAACTTCTCCTTTTGTTTAACCAACAATTGCTTCTTGAAGTGCCTTAGACATGGTAGTTTCGTTCATAGGGTTGTGGAACATAACTTCTCGCTTTCTCTAAAAAATCGTCCTTTTCCTTTATTGGTTCTTGAGAAACTTGTACCTTTTCCCTAACTTCTTCAACAACCATGTCTTCTACCTCATCTAAGAGCGCATCATCATCATCATCAATAACCTCTTTCTTCTTGGCTTCTTCATCAATCCTTGAATCAAGTTCTTTCCAACTCCTAGTAGTTACCCCATTACAATACTCTACCGGGAGAGTCTCAAATTCACCAGGAGGTGTTCTATTTGAACTATGGCTTAAAGAGGTGACTTGTGAAATTTTATAATTAAGGGACTTGATAACAAGATTTTTAGGCCTTGTTGATCAAATCTATTGTAGGACAATAGGTATCGAACCAAAGTGTGTTGCTACACTAGGGATATAGTAAGCCTTTCTAGTTCAAGAACCCTTAGGTTAGAATTGACAGATTGCAAAATCAAAAATTTAATAGAGATAGGGCAGTACAAATAGAGCAACGAGTGTAAAGCAGAGAAAGAAATATAAGCAAGAAAAATAGTTGCAAACAAGATAAGACAACGAACTAAGAAGTTAAGCAGAGATGAAATCGGGTTTGTAAGGAGCAGGGGCGCTTAATCCAAGCTTAGTTGGGGTGATCATTCACTCAATGACATATTCAGGATGATCTCTAGGCAAGATTCACAAATAATCACAACCACTTTCATGATTTCTAATCCTCTTCCTAAACTGCAACCTAATCCACTCTCATGGTGGTCAACAGCAAGAAAAGCATGAAAAATCAATTTCAATAAGCCTAATCTACACTCTAAACAAGTAATCCCTTACGCTAGAGGAGCAGATTCCAAGCCTAGGCTCTAACAAGCATTTTCACAAACACCTTATAGGCATGGAATGCAAACATCATACTTTAAGTGGCCAGAATGAAATAAGCCTTAAGCACAACCTAGACTGGAGAGATCTAGCATGGAAGAGCTTGAATGAATGATCAGAATCCCAGATCTTCAAGGATATAGCCCCTTTTCCTTACAACCTCTTATGAACCTACTCACTAGTCATGAGCAAAAACACAAATCTAGAAATTGAAGCTAAATGCATAAGTAAAGAGATGAAGACAAAATGGAAAAGAAGCAAAAATAAAATTCAATTAATTAATCCAAATCAAGCATTCAACAACCAGCTAAAGCAAAAATTCAGAACTTGCTCAACAAGGGAAAAACTGCCCGTACGTGGTTTTGTGGGTGAGAGTAGTATGTATAGCCCAAACCACAAAACCCTAATAAAGTAAACAAAGGAAGAAAAAGTCAAAATAGAAATATGTCGGTGGCTCAACTCGCTGGTAGGGGTGGCGAGTTGGGCCTTTGGCTTAGTTACTTCCAACAAGTCCAGCTCGTTGCTCACCAAGCGAGTTCTAGCTTGCAAGTGCTCCAGCTTGTAATTTTGGCTTTGTTCTTTTGCTGCACTCGCTGGTCCCAGTCAAGTCTGACTGACGAGTTGGACTGATTTGGCTTGTGAAATCTTCAGTTTGCAAAGTCTTCTGTTCGGGCGCTTTGTCTTAGACTGATCCTTGCAGTCTTTGTGCCAAATCGACTCCAAAATACTCCAAAAAGCTCAAAAGTACCTGAGATGCTCCAAATGCAAAGTGTATGCATAATGAATGCAATGCAAGCCTAAAAGGACTCTAAAATGCTGAATATGCTATGAGAATGAATACAAACAGATGTGAAATGTGCAGCTAAAATGGAGTAAAATGCATGTATATCAACTCCCCCAAACTTAGTTCTTGCTTAACTCAAGCAAGTGCAATGAACTAAGAAGGAAAAGAGGTTGTAGAAGCAATGAAAACCTACAACACTTGTCAATGAAACCTACAACATTACAGAAATTTTTCGTAGGTTTTCTGTCTGATGACGTGGAATTACGTATTAATGGTAGTTTTGTAATTTTTTTCTTTTCAAAGGGAAAATGTGTAAAAAGGTATTAAAATCGCAAAAATAGTAAAATTGTAATAAAAAATTTTTTAGACTATTGTAGTCAACTAGAGATCACAAAAGACTAGTTTAGTAATTCACCCAAATAGATACGATTTCACCATCAAGAATGGTATTCAGTTACAAAAACCAATGTCAATGCCTTTCATTTGATGTTCTTATTACACCTAAATAGGGAAACAACATGCTTTTAGATCTCATCAGTCCAACTATAAGAGCCTTGGTTTCGTTAAGTCTATCAAATCCACGAGTATTTCTAACAGCAAAGAGCACCACCTTCTCCATTTCAGAATCGAATGTAGAGTGGTTAAGGACAAAAATATGTAGTCTATTAACCTGGTCAAGCTTAGCTTTCCATATTTCTAGATTCTTGGTTATATAACTAACAATAATCTCAAGCCATGAACAACTATTCACACAATATATAGACTATAGAGTGCAAGTTGCTATTAGAACTTGATGTGTCCCTCACCATAGCATTCTTTTCCCATATAAATCAAAATCAGAAGAATAATAATTCCACTTCAAATCCATATTTCTCCCAAAATGAGATATGCAAAACAGACAATAATATGTTAAAGAGATCTCTGAACTGGATGTAAAATTACATTGAAATATAATGCAATAGCTTTACTTCTATTATACACATTTGGAAGTAATTAGAACGGTAATGAAATTACCTGCATGCCTCTGATGCACTAGAAAATATGGTAATTAACCACATAACCATGTTAATATTGAAGTAGCAGAGGAGCAACCAAGGAAATAGAGGCTGTTGGAATTAAAAGTACAGCACCAGCCTTTGCAGATATGCGGTAAGATCCATGAGATTGGTCAGTGAAGATGATTGAATTTGCATGCTGACATAAGCTGAACATTAAGAATCAATGAGCTCAAGTTGTAGGAATCAACAAGCTGAAGTTGTAGGAATCAACAAGCTGAAGTTGCAAAAGGTGAAGATACCAAAATCACCTAATAGATAAGAACGCATCAGAAATCAATGAGCTGAAGTTGCACAAAAGACAAATATATCAGAATCAACTCAATGATAATATCAACACAGAGTTTTCATTGTAACACTTATTTAGTTATTTTAAACTCAATTGTTTGATCATCACTCTGATATAAAAAAGGGGAGATTAAAAGTGTTTGAATTGATCAAACAAGTAGTTAAGGAACATATCGTTGAAATTTGATCAAACAACTTGAAGAATAGACCGTTAAAGATTGATCAGACAACTTGAGGAACAGATCACAAAAGATTTGATCCGACATTAAAGGCGATATTGAAGATGTTGTGAAGGAGAAAGTTATAAAGTAATCAACAAGTTATCATAACAGAATTTGGAGATGGATAATATGTCCAAGATAAGTTAATGTTCCGGACAACAAGTTGTTTCCGCCAAATAGTTGTTCTCAACAAGATGTTGTTTTTGATTTGTTCTCGACAAGACGTTGTTATGAACGCGTAGTTGAGAAGAAGGTGTATTTGAGTTAAACAAAGAGTGGCTGTCTAAAGACAAGTGTCTGATACTCAAATTATGTGGCCAAGAAGAATGAGCAACTCAACAATATGAGGATTTGTAGAATATTCAGTGATGGAGTATTTGGAAGATATCAAGATAAGGAATTATTCTTAAAAATAAAAAATGAATAATTCTTAAATATTAGCCAATGATTTTTTTCCAAAAAGAAATAAAGGAAATATTCCTTATCGAGAGATGTGTGGACTCCAAGTCAAAGTTAAAGAAGAAACAAAGTTTGAGTCATAGCTGAGTTGGTGAGTGAGTGTTGCAACCAGCAGAGTAAGACTTTTGTAGAAAAGTTTACTTTAATAAAAACGAGTTTAAGTGTTGGATCAGCAATTTCTAATCAAACAATGTGTTGTGCGTTCTCTATACTTTTTCAACTGGTATCAGAGCCACACACCTAACTACATCATGTGAGATTTTGTGGACAGTACAGAGAACACATATCAGTTTGTGGCTGTCAGGGAATCATTGAAGCTTGATCATAATAATTGTGGTTAGTGGAAATTTCATATGAAACAAGTCATCAAAGGAATTGATGAAGAACCATGGGGAGTAGTTGAAGACGGATGGACACCACCCAAAATGAAGGATGAAGAAGGTGAAATTTTCCTTAAACTAAGGAAGAAATGGACGACTGAAGAAAAAATGGTATCCTAGTTCAACTCTAAGGCCCTCTTGGCCATCTTCAACACATTGTCGTTGAATTACTTCAAACGGGCCCAAGGATGCACCACATCAAAGGAGGCGTGGGATATTCTTCAAGTTTCATAAGAAGGAACTTACAAGGTGAAACAAACCAGAATCAACATGTTGGCCTTACGCTTTGAATCCTTGTCTATGGGAGAACATAAATTTGTTGAAGATTTCAGTAGAAAAATCAGCTTTCTGTCACATGGAGCACTTTTTTTGAGAAAAGCATTCAAGGACAAGAAGCTAGTGAAGATGTTCCTCCGATGTCTTCAAACCAAGTTTCATGCATATCGATATGTTATTAAAGTAAGTCAAAACTCTGACAATTTAAGATTTGATCAAGTGGCTGGTATGATGCAAGTATATGAAATTCAACTCAACAAACATGTTGAACCCCATCACAAAGAAGGAATCGCCTTGGTAGATGAGGAAAAACCCAAACCACAGAAAGATGATCTTGAAGACAAAGTGGGACTGATTGTCAAAAAGTATCTTAGGAAGCTGTAAAGAGGTCAGAATGGAGACTGTCAAGTGGGTTCCAAACAGGCTCCAAAAAGAGATCAACAGAAATTAGACAAGCAGTGCATTGAGGGCCAAGGGTATGGTCATTTCAAGGCGGATTGTCCAACTATTAAGAGAAAGATGATGTTCAAGTTCTTTGAATGCCAAGGTTATTGTCACACAAAATCTGAGTGTGTAGGAAATCTAAAGCAAAAAGATAAAGTTGCTCTTGTAATCTAGAATTAGAGTGATTCACATGGTGAAGAAGAAGACACTGAAGCACAACCTATTGTTGATAAGGCTGGAAACGGACAATGCTCTGTGGTTGTTAATAGTCAAAATGATGCATCTAATCATAACTCTGAGGACGGGGATGATCAGAACTCAGATGATGACATGGGTTTATCTCCAGAGGATGAGTTGTGGATTGTTGTAAGTAACTTAGTCGAAATTAAGGAAAGGAATAAAAAACTTGCTGTGGAGAACAAGTTTCTGTCCGACAAAGTTTTAAGATTGGACATAGAACTGGAAGCAGAAAAGGCCAAGAATGTAGAACTCAAAAGTCGACTTGCTAAACAACTCAAGAACATCTGAATTCTCTCCAAATGTACAATAAATCTTGACCGGATTCTGCAATTTTGACGCACATACAAAACATACTGGGGACTAGGTTATCGAGGAGCTGAAAACACAACTACCAACACTGTGTTTGTTAAAGCAATGGAAAAAGAGTCTACTTCTAACCTAGTCCACAAAGAAGCAGAAAAGCCCTGAAATCATTTGTACTTTCTTTTACTGAGTCGCATAATCGAGTTTTCGTAATCGTATAATATTAGGTGGTTGTTTTGATATAAACGAAGTATAGTTTATAAATTAAGCATATAAATTACTAATATTATATGATCCTACATGGTCACACAACTAAGCGAATATGATCAAGTGTATCTGTATTTTTTTTTAGCAAATGCCCTAATGGGCTATGGATTGTAGTGTAATTGTGTTTAGAGACATATATACGTACAGAATGAATAATTATTATTTTTTCTTTGTAACCAAGTAATATATTGGGCTTTAGCCCATTAGCCAAACCTAATGTTGATTAGGTTATGTGTGTCAAATAAAAAAGCTTATGAAAATGTTAGTTAATAACGTAACACAAACACTCAAAAAGACATCAACCCTAAATACAAAGGACAGAAACAAAAAGTGTTTTGTCATGTGATGGAAATTTGAATTCAACGGCACTAGCATTATGTTTCCGATATAGTGCGTGTATGTATAGATACTGATAGAGGCACTGTACTTGGAGCAAATGCTAGAACAAATTGCATTTCACATATGATTAAATTGCGTTTCACATTATCATATGATTAAATTGCGTTTCACATTATCATATGATTAAATTGCATTTCACATTATCATCAAAGTGGATTTCGGGTAAGACCTATTGTTAGAATTTGTGATTTCGTTGATTGTGTAATTTTGAATTTGTTGATTATCTAATGATTTGGGTCAAACATTTCTGATCTTTTATCTATTTTTTTCCTTCATTATTTGCTAAAAATTCTAATTCGATTAAAATTTTAATATTTGCCGAGTTGCTGGTGGTTAGGATGATTTAGTTAATGACTTGGCATCAGGGTTTGATTCCTACCAACAGCATTATGGTAACTTAAAAAAGGATTTTAGGAGTGGATTTTAGGGTATAGATCAGGCCTTGTCGATCCAATGTTGACAAAAAATAAAGATTAAAATTCTAATATTTAATTAAGATCAAATAAATATTTGAATTCATTTTAATAAGATTGAAATTAGTTTATTTACTCAAAATCCAATATAATACGTATGAAATGTATTTTGTAATATTTATTTTACATATTGATGTGATTTAAATATTAATTAAGATTAAGTTTAAAAATATATTCCTCAACAAATATTAAGTATTTTTGATGCCTATCTAATACGATCAACTATTGAAAATTTTGTTGTTGTATGATTGGCTCGTTAACAAGGAATATACAATTAAATAAATAAGATAGATAAAAACGGTTTCTATGTAAGAAAAGTTTGGTTTACTTAACTAAGCTATCAAAATGGTTTTGGCTTAGAGGCATAAGTTAGATAAGATATAAGATGTCATCTAACAACCAAGAGTTATATATATATATATATATATATATAAAGAAGAATAATGCTCTCTTCTTAGAATGTCACATCATCGTCTACTTTAATTAACATTTTAATTTAAAATCATACATACAAAATAAATATGAGAAACGATTAAACAGGGAACTTACCAAATCTGGTTGATTAAACTATAAACTTTGGATCTGGTTAATTAAACTTTTAATTTAATGTTGATTTTTGAAAAAATATCAAACTTTGGGTTGACTCAGCCAATTGAACATTCCACTAATTCCAAATCAAAAATTTTTCTAAAATCGAAAGCCAAATCGATTTTTGAAAGTTCGATTCAGTTCTTATCTTCCTTTTAAAGAACCCCTAAGTTTGATTTTCTTTTTCTTTCAAGAATGAGCTCAAATTTGTTGGTTTGAAGCGTTGTCTTTTGTTGGCTACCAAGAACTCGGATTTGCATAAGAAATACGAGAACGTGGAATCACCAATTGACATGATCACTAACGTGAAAGGTATGTCACAGGAGCAAGCACGAACTGAGAGATACCAAACCGTTAAGGCTCACATTGAGTGTAAGCTACCAAAAGATAGTCCAGTTAGTCCTCATGTCATAAAGATGATGGGTTATATTGATAACCTAGCAAAGTTGGACTGTCCGATAAGCCAAAAGTCTGCTACTGATCTCATTTTGCAGTCATTGCCATCAAGTTATGATTAGTTTGTTATGAACAACAACAAGAACAACTTGAAAAAGACTTTGACTAAGTTTCATGGAATGCTCAAAACTGCTGAGCCCAATGTTAAGAAGGACACCACTCACGTTCTTTTGATGCAAAAGGGTAAAAGTTTAAAAAACAATGCAAAAACAAAGGAAAGGCCAAGACAACCTGGATTGAGAATCCAAGCAAGTCTGACCAAGCTCCTAAGTGTAAGCTTGGTCCTTCTGAAGTTGATAAGTGCCATTATTGTAATTGTTTGGGGCAATGGAAAAACAACTGCAAAAAGTATTTGAAAAAACTGAAAATGAAGCTTTCAATGCATCGTCTTCAGGTTTAGAAGTAAATGTTACTACTTCTGGTTCTACTTCTTGGGTATTGGATACCGGTTCTGATGCTCATATTTGTACAAATATGTAGGGCCTAAGCAACAATAGAACTTTGAAGAAAGGACAAGTAAACCTACATTTTGAAAATGGAGCAAGAGTTTTTGAAATAGTTGTAAGAACATATCACTTATCTTTCCCTTCATGCTTGGTTTTAGAACTTAATAATTGTTACTATGTTTCTGTTATAATCAGAAATATTATTTATATTCCTTGTTGGGATTTAGAAGGATTTTGTTTTGTGAATAAAGACAAGTGTTGCTCATTTGATCGTAGTGACGTCCTTTATTGTAGTAGTTCATTGGAGAATGAACTATATATTTTTAAACCAAAGTGTGCCTATCTATAACATTAATACAACAATATTTAAGTCAAATGACACAATTCAAACTTACCTTTGGTAATATTGTTTGGGCCATATAAATGAGACATGTATTCAAAAGCTTCATAGTGATGAACTTTTGAACTCATTTGACTTTGAATTATTTGAGAAATGTGAGTCTTGTTTATTAAAAAATGGCTAAAGCTCCTTTTACAGGTCATAGTGAAAGAGCCAAAGACTTGTTGGAACTTATATATACAGATGTATGTGGACCAATGTATATAAATTCTAGAGGAAAATACTCGTACTTCATCACATTTACGGAGGACTATAATAGATTTGGTTATGTTTACTTGATGAAACATAAGTCTGAATACATTGAAAAGTTCAAGGAATTTCAGACTGAAGTACAAAATCAGCTAGGCAAGACAATCAAAGCACTTCGATCTGATCAAGGTGGAGAATATTTGAGCCAAACTTTTAATAATCATCTAAGAAAATGTGGAATTTTTTCACAACATACTCCACCGGGAACTCCACATTCGAATGGTGTAACCGAGAGGAGAAATCAAACTCTATTAGATATAGTTCGATCAATGATGAGTCATACAGATCTTTCATTGTTCTTTCTACGTTTACGCTCAATATATGTCTATCAAAATCAGTTGGAAATACACCATATGAGATGTGGACTAGAAAAGTTCTAAACTTGTATTTTCTAGGTTATGAAGCTTATGTTAAACGTATGTTTTCTGATAAGCTTGGACCCAAATCTCATAAGTGTCACTTTGTTGGTTATCTTAAAGAAACCAAAGGTTATATTTCTACAACCCTTCTGAAAACAAAGTGTTTGTTGCTCGAAATGGTGTTTTCTAGAAAGAGAATTCTTTCGAAGAGAAACAGTGGGAGTAAAGTACAACTCGAAGAAGTTCAAGAAACACATGAGAGTTCTCCGACTCATGAGGAAAAGAATCAACTAGATCTACAAAGAGTCGTAGAAGAATCTAGCCATGTGGAACTTGAGGTAAGTAGGTCCAAAAGGATTCATCATTAACCTAAAAGATTTGGTGTATGGGTGACAGATCATGATCTATTGCACATAGAAAGTGATGAACCTAGGTCTTTTGAGGAAGCGATGATGGGCCTCGTCTCTAAAAAATGGCTAAAGTCACTGAATCTGAAATGAATTTCCATGTATGTGAAAAAAGTAAGGACTTTGGTGGATTTACCTGATGGTGCAAAACCCATTGAGTGTTAACGGAATTTCAAGAAGAAAACCGACATGCATGGTAATGTACAAAATTATAAAGCAAGGCTAGTGGCTAAAACTTACAAGCAGATTCATGGTATTGACTATGATGAAACCTACTCCTCAGTCGCAATGTTTAACTCCATTCGGATTCTCCTAGCAATTGCCACTTATTATGACTATGAGTTTTGGCAAATGGATGTGAAAATAGCTTTCCTTAATGGAAATCTGGAAGATGATGTGTACATGACACAACCGGAAGGTTTCACATATCCCGAAAATGTTAGGAAGGTATGCAAACTTCAATGCTCAATCTATGGCTTGAAGTAAGCATTCCGGAGTCAAAGCATTTGACTTTATTAGAAACGAAGAAGAACCATGCGTTTACAAGAAGACTAGTGGGAGCGCAATTGCTTTCTTAGTGTTGTATGTAGATGATATACTACTCATTGGAAATGATATCCCTTTGCTTCAGTCCGTAAAGACTTGGCTAGGAAGTTGTTTCTCAATGAAAGACATGGGACAAGCCTCTTATATTCTTGAGAAATCTATAGAGATAGAATAACAAGCTTATAGGACTACGTCAAGATACTTATATTGATAAGATCTTACATAGGTTTAATATGCACGATTCTAAGAAAGGTTTTCTACCCATGTCTCATGGTGTAACTCTCAGCAAAACGCAGTGTCCTTTGACACATGATGAGAGAGAACACATGAGTATAGTCCCTTATGCTTCTGCTATAGGATCCATCATGTACGCATGCTCTGTACTCGTCTAAATGTTATGTGTGCTTTAAGCATGATGATTAGATACCAACAAGATCCAAGTGAGAGTCATTGGACTGCAGCAAGAACATCCTTAAGTATTTAAGATACACTAAGGATAACTTCTTGGTTTATGGAGGAAGTGATGAGTTTGTTGTGAGTAGTTACACTAATGCTAGCTATCAGACAGATAAAGATGATTTTCGATCATAATCTAGATTTATCTTTGTCTTAATGGAGGCGATGTGAGCTCAAAGTTCAAAGCAAAGCACTCTGGTAGACTCTACAACCGAAGCTGAGTACATTGATGCTTCTGAAGCAGCAAAGGAAGTTGTTTGGATTAAGAAGTTCATTACTGAACTAGGTGTTGTTCCAAGCATATCTGGTCTGGTGGCTCTCTATTGTGATAACAATGGAACCATCTCTTAGGCGAAAGAACAAGGATCACCCCAAGGCGATATTATCTCATTCGTGATATTGTTGATAGAGGAGATGTGAAGATTAGCAGAGTCTCAATGGATGCAAATGTTGTTGATCCATTGACCAAGTCTCTTCCACGACCTAAGCATGACATTCATACTGCTAGCATAGGCATTAAATTTCTTAAGATGTGATTTTGATTGTAGTAGGAGATTTTTTGTTTTATGATATGATGTTCATGTTTACATACATTTGGTTATGTTTTCAAATTAATGAAATTTGTTTCAGATTTATTTAACTTGATCATGAAACTCTATAGATCATCAAGTACATAACTTGATCATGAAACTCTATAACTGGTAAATGATAAAAATCATTAACGTCCCTAATCAAAGTTATTGACATGGGAAATTAATGATGGTTAATGACTAGTATTTGAGGTGACTGATGACTAAGTTTCATGGAGTCATTTGATATGTTGTATCAAAGTCAATCACATAGATATGTGTTAGAGAACACAATATTGGACTGACGTATTATGATATATATATTGAGAATCTGTTACTAATAATATATGATCCTACAGGGTCACACACCTTAGCGAATTGGATCAAGTGTATTTGGATTAAGGGACATATATATATATATATGTATATATGTGTGTGAGAGATATATGTTTACGTATACATGGAGTACAATAGGTAATAATTATTATTTTTTATTTGTAACCAAGTAATATATTGGGCTTTATCCTATTAGCCAAACCTAATGTTGATTAGCTAATGTTTGTCATTATAAATGCTTAAGAAAATGTTAGTTTTAATAACGTAACACAAACACACAAAAAGATATAAACCCTAAATACAGAGACAGAGACAAAAAAAAACCGTTTTGTCACATGAAAGAGATTTGATCTCAATGGCACTAGCATCCCGTTTCTGATCTAGTTCGTGTGTGTGTGGATACTGGTAGAGACTTTACATTTGTAGTGCTAAAACAATTTCAATTCAATCGATTCATTTCGCTACAAAACAATAAGGTATATTTTATACAAATAGATCCGGTTTTAATTCAATATGAACATGAGATCCTATTTTGATTTGTACTCGTTAATTGCTTCATACTGCAAAAGTAGTTTGTTTTCCTTCAAAATATTAAGTGGCGGAGTATTTGGAAGATATCAAGATAAGGAATTATTCTTAAAAATAAGAAAATGAATAATTCCTCCATATTGGCCAATGATGTATTTCCAAAAAGAAACAGAGGAAATATTCCTTATCGGGAAATGCCTAGACTCCAAGTCAAAAGTCATGAAGAAAAGAAGTCCATGTCATAGCTCAGCTGGACTGAGTCTTGCTGACCAAGGTAATGTTCAGAACAAGGAGTTGTCAACATAAACAACAAGTCACTTTCAAGAAAAAATGGAAAGTTGTCTTAACTAGAAAATTTACATTCATGAGAGATTTGAAAGATTCTAAGTTTTGTGACCTATAAAAAGGTTAGAAGGGTTGGCGAGGCCGCTTAACACTTTAAAAAGATTGGAAGAATATTTGCTTAACGTTTAGAAAAAGAAAGAACTCTTGTGAGCTTTGTTATTATTTTGAGTGTTGTTCTCGTTTTTGTGTTGCTGAGTGAGTGTTGTAACCAAAAGAGTAAGACTTTTGTAGAAAAGTTTACTTCAATAAACACGAGTTTAAGCGTTTAATCGGTGTGTTTCCGACCAAACAGTGTATTGTGCATTCTCTATACTTTTTCAATCATGATCTATAATCTCTGATCATTGTGATGCGACGACGACAGTTCCAATAGCCATTAGCAGTTACAATCATGTTGTAGGTCAGAGACATGACGATTTAGGGCATGCAATAAAATGTTAATTGCCTCGTAAAGAAAATGGATTGAGTCTACACGACATGTTTTACAATAATACCACGTGTTTCATATTGCAGAGGTAAAGCATCATGCATATGTAGTGGCTGAGAAAAAAAATTGAGATGAAGATTTACGACGACTCACTACTTTTTTGTCTACCATAGACCACTTATGAGCATCCTCACTTGACTTAACGATCATTAAAGCTGAGATAGTTAGACTTAGTGATTTGCCATTATCTATACTAAATTAGGAGATGCAAAGTTAAGAAATACAAAAGTTAGGTAAGGAAAAAATAAACTTTTTGCACCAGCTTCCTTGGTATATTTTGCCTATCCTGTCAGACTTAATAAGGTAATATGTCCATCTAATTGTAATAACATAAAGGTAACTTATCTCAATCTAGGGCTTCATCTGAGAAATTTAAAGTCAATGGTGCAATTCTAAAATTTCTTTACTCAATATAAGCTTGGAGAAAAAAAAGAGTAAGAGTTTCAATTTCCATTTGGCTTCCCAATATCTCTTCATCTTTTTGACTTCACCAAAAGAAAAAGAACTTACGGTGAGGAGACTCGAAGGAAAAGTATTGGAATCATTTAACCTTTTTAAGATGTATTTTTTGTCAAGATTTTTAGTGCAAAATATGTGGATAATGTAGGCTAACGTGGCAGCATTTATAGTTACTTTGTGAAAGCTGAGTTTGATGGTCTATGAGTTGTTAGCAATAGATTCATAATTAAGTTTTCTATAAAAAGGTTAAAAATGTAATTTTTAACCGATTCAAGGTCGTTGTCTTAAAAGAATTCCCTATTAAAAGAATAGATATTTTTTTTGTTTCCGTTAGAGAAGAAATAGAGCATTTTAGTAAATAGTAGTAAGTAGTCTTGGGCATTTGGGTACTGATGGACGTAGATACGAGATCCTACTTCAGTCCACGGGAAACAATGGACAAATATTTCATAGTCTTGAACTTGGCAAGATTGTTGGAGTATCAACTCAGATATCCTCTATCAACTTGGAATAGTTTCTTCACGTAATCTGACGACACGTCATCAAACAAAGAAATAGAAATTTTCTTATTCCGACATGGAAAATTTACAAAAATCTAGCTAAAATCTTTTAGATAAGATCGTATCCAAAAAAAATTATAATATTTCCTATTTATAGTCTATTTTATAACCGCTTCTATGATCTATAAATAGAGGAGTGGATCCTTCGAACAATGGATCCTCTTTTTGTAATCACTCATTAAGCAATATAATTGTAGTCAACAATCTTTTCTCTTTGGCAATCAACTTCTTCTCTATAATTTATCAAGAGTCCTTTCCCTTTCTTCCCTCTTTTAATCAGAATTTAGGATTTAGAACCCTTGTGCTAAATTCGGTTCGAACAGTTGGCTCCATCTGTGGGGAAGACATCGAAGGGCTTCTTTACACAGGGGAAAGGAGTGTACGCTAAGCAAGCAGGGATGGCTAAAGACAAAATCACCATCAATTCGCCATAGTCGAGGGATCCTAGACTCCAAAAAAAAATTGATCCAACCCTTGGATCTCCTTTGAACTCTGTTCAAACTCGGGAGGAAAATCGAGATGAATCTCGAGAAGCTACCATTCTCCCTAGACCACCTGTGGCACTACCGTCGCTTGAAAACCTAGTGTGCAACCTAATAGCATAGTACAAAGCATCTGTACGAAGAAACGATGAGAGATTCGACAGAATCGAGTCCATAGCCAAAAAATGTCTCAGGACTAGGGCAATCCATGATGCAGAACGCGCCAGAACAACAAATGTCGATAGCCTTAGACGCGGCAACCGTATTCAGAATGATGGAAGACATGAAGTCACAATTCCATCAAGTCACCAGCTCGGCACCCGAGATTAGGCGGATCATGGCTCAGGCTTGAAATTCACCATTCTCGCCGAGATTAAAAAGTGTCTCAATAAATCGAGGACCGAGACTAAGGTGCCCTTTAAATCACAAACTACTGACCCAATAGAGTTCAGGAATGCCTTCAACGTCATGATGAACAAGACAAGTTACAATCTCGACTAGGAAGATGCAGTTTATTGTTAACACTTCACCGAGAACTTAATCGGCGATGCTTTTATATGGTTCACCAAGTTGCCCACCGGATCAGTTGAAGGTTTCAATTAACTCGCCGAGTTGTTCATGAAGCAATACGCTCTATTTGTCAATCAAGACAGCTCTACAACAGAGTTATGATCTTTGAAACAAGGATTTGACGAATCTCTGAAGTCGTATCTTGGACATTTTAGGAAAATCTTGACTAAGGCAAAAGTCAGTGATGACATGGCCATTGAACCTCTAAGAACCGGAATGGTTATAGACGAGGCCTTAAGAAGAGATCTTTTCGTAAATCGGCCACCTACGATCTCAAATGCCCTTTGAAGAGCAGCAAGGCATGCAGATTACATCGAGGAAAAGCAGATCCTCACCAAAACTCAGAAAACTCAGCGAGACTCGGGGGCAAAAAAGTCTAAAGAGGAATATCATGAGCCGAGACAACATAACTATAGAGGGAAAGTGATCTCGCCTACAGCTTTTCAAGTCGGAGAAACTAAAAGCCCAATTCGTAAGAAGCCCTTTAACAACACTTACAATCAAAGCGAGTATTGTGCATTCCACAATATAATAGGTAATTCAGCCTCAAAGTGCAAACAGCTGCAAGAGCTACTCGCCGAAAAATTCAGCAAATGAGAGTTTAATGTCTCAGAAGAAGAGACTCAAAAGTTCAAAGCACATAAGCAAAAACAAGACGAGTTGCGAGAAGCAACTTATAAAGCGGCAAGCCATAACAGCAATGCCAAGGAAAAGTCTAAACGGCAAAAACAGGAAGAAGAGACTACCGAGTCGGGATCTCTGAGAGTTCATATCCATGTAATCATGGGAGGGTTACAATTCCTGTAACGACACTATAAGATCAATAAAGAAGTACGAGCAAAAGGTTGTAGTATCAGTAAACCTCGAACCGATCGCCCAGGACTTATGAACAGTGGATTCAGACATCACGTTCACAGCTAAGAAGGAGTGAGCTTTCCATATAACGATATGCAAGTCGTAAAACTATGAGTCACCGACTGCGACGTATCTCGGATACTTATCAACACTGGAAGTTCAGTGGATTTAATCTTCAAGGAAACATTGGACAAAATGGTGTTACCAGATGTTCGACTAAAACCTGTCGAAAGAACACTAACTGCGTTTGATGGGAGTACAATCAATGCAATAGGAATATTCAAACTAGCAATCCGAGTTGTTGGAATCACGAGGTAGTAGATAAGCCATGAATTTACAACATGATCTTGGGAACACCGTGGATACACGCGATAAAAGCAATTCCGTCAAGCTATCATCACTGCGTCAAGATCCCAACTAGTGAAGGAGTTTACCCACTTCGAGGAGATCAAAAGATGTCTCGGACTTGCTTTATCGCCGAGTTAAACCTGCGAAGTAAGTCGTGCATGATCACAATGTTGGTCAGCGGTAAAGCATTCTCGGAACCACCCAATCCTAAAAAACTGGATCAATCGACTGTCGAACTCGTCAACATCGACTTGACGGACTCATCTAAGTGCATGAGCATTGGAGCCAACTTGATCAAACCAATTCAAGAAAAGTTAATTCGACTTTTGGAACAAAGCATGACGATATTCGCATGGATAGTCGAGGACATGCCCGGAATCGACCCAAAAATTACGAGTCATAGATTGAATGTTGACCCAACATACAAACCAATCAAGCAATAAAATAGAAAGTTAGGACCAGAAAAGACAAAAGCCGTAGTAGACGACGAGGTCAAAAAGCTAACTGACACTGGGTTCATCGTTGAAGTACAATACCCGGAATGGTTAGCCAACCCGGTCGTAGTACCGAAGAAAAATGGAAATTGGCGAGTTTGCGTGGACTTACCGACTTGAACCAAGCTTGCCCAAAGGATAGTTTCCCATTCTCGAACATCATCGATCGAATTGTCGAAGCAATAGTTGCAAACGAACATCTTTCGTTTATGGACGTTTTCTCGGGGTACAATCAAATTAGGATGCATCCCGATGACATGGAGAAAACATCATTTATAACAGAGCGAGGAAAGTACTGCTACAAAGTCATGCCATTCAGATTAAAGAATACGGGAGTAACTTACCAAAGTTTGGTCAACAAGATGTTTGCCGACCAACTCGAACAAATAATGGAAGTCTACATAGATGACATGCTAGTCAAGTCGCTAAAGGCCGAAGACCATGTTGATCACTTAGCCTGCTGCTTCACAAACTTTAAATGAGTATCAGATGAAACTCAACCCAGCAAAATGCACCTTTGAAGTAACCTTGGGAGAATTTCTCGCCTATATAAGGCACTTCAAGAGTAGCCTTCTCCAAAGAACAAACGAGAAGTTCAAAGGCTAACTAGCCAAATCGCCACATTGAACCGATTCATCTCACGCTCAACGGACAAGTGCCTTCCGTTATACTATTACGCGGGAACAAAGAGTTCAAGTGGGATGAGTGTGAAATGCTTTTACTGAGTTAAAAGAGTACCTTTCAACTCCACCAATCTTGGCAAAACCTGAAGACGGATACTTGTATATCGCGGTCTTGGCATAAGCAGTAAGTAGCATACTCATTCGGGATGACAGAGGAACTCAATATCTGATATTCTACACCAGCAAGTCTCTGGATGGAGCATAGTCTAGATACCTGACTACGGAAAAATTTTCGTTAGCGGTTGTAACCTCAGCAAGGAAGTTAAGACCTTACTTCCAATTTCACACCATCATCGTGTTAACGAATCATCCACTACGAACAATATTACACAATCCAAACCAATCCAGAAGATTGACTAAATGAGCTATTGAGCTAAGTGAATACGATATTGAGTTCAAAGGGAGAACCACCGCAAAATCTCAAGTACTAGCCGACTTCTTAATCGAATTATCCCTTGACTTGGAACCTTTATAGTCGGATAAATTTTTTCGAACTTGGAAAATTTATGTTGATGGGTCATCTTCTCAACACGGCTCTGGAGTTGGAATCCGACTAGAGAGTCCAACTAAAGAGTTCCTAGAGCAATCCTTTCGACTTGCCTTCCCAGCGTCAAACAATGAGGCTGAATATGAAGCATTTGTTGCAAGGATCAGACTAGCTAGCAAAATTAGAGAAACCAAATTCAAGTGTTATTGCGACTCTCAGCTAGTAGTCAATCAGGTGAACGGAGGTTACGATACATAAAATGACCAAATGGAAGCATACCTCAAAGTTGTCAAGGAGTTTACAAAGGATCTGAAATTCAAAGTCAACAAGATTTCCCGAGCGGAAAATACTTCAGCTAACGCTTAGGCAGCTCTAGCATCTACAACTGACCCCGTTCAAAGATGAATTTACCGGTTGAAAATATAGATCACCTGAGTATAAGCTTACCAAAAGGAGATCTTGATTTGTCTCGACAATTACCGACAATGCAGAGCAATCTGATATAGAAATGTCAGACATTGAACAACCTGGAGAAAGGAAAATTGATTGGAGGGACAAGATCCTTGCGTACATCATTGATGGAGAGGCTCCAGAAGACAGATGGACAGTTCACCGACTCAAAGCGAAATGTGCTTTCTATGCACAAGTCGATGGAAAGTTATATCGACGAAGCGCAAACGAAATTTTACTCACTTTCATCCACGATGACAATGTCAAAGAAATCATAAAGTAAACACACGATGGAGCCGGTGAAAATCACAATAGTGGATGATCACTTGTGCATAAAATCCGAACTCTCGGATACTACTGTGCAACAATGGCACAAGATTGCGCGCAGTATGCAACCAAGTGTGATAGATGTCAGCGACATGGGTACATCATCCATGCTTCAGCTGAAGATCTGACTTCGTCAATTATGCCATATCCATTTATGAGTTGGGAAATGGACATAGTCGGGCACTGCCTCCATCTCGGCAAAAACGTTTCATGCTTGTTATGACGGACTACTTCTCTAAATGGGTCGAACCGAAGCTTATTCTCACATTAAGGATAAAGTCGTAGTTAAGTTTGTGTGGAAAAATATCATATGCTGACATGGACTACCTTATGAGATTGTTGCTGACAACGGATCTCAATTCATCTCGGCAAAGTTTACCAACTTTTGCTCTCAATAAAATATCCAAGTAAGCAAATCCACTCCACATAACCCATAAGGAAATGGACAAGCAAAGGCGACAAACAAGCAGATACTCAAATGGAATCAAGAAAAGGCTTACGAACAAGAAAGGGAATTGGCGTACCGAGTTAGACGGTGTATTACGGTCACATCGGACAATGCCGAGACGCTTAACAGGACGAACTCCTTTTTCCCTATTTCACAGAATGGAAGCAATGACGCCAGCGGAAGCAATGGTCCTAACCTTGTATCGAGAACATTTCCCCGAAAACGAGAGTTCAAACAACGAAGCAATGGAAATGAGTGTTGACGACTTGGAAGAAGAACGAAACGAAGCAAAACTCCGAGTGCAAAATTACCAGCAGCAAGCCGCAAAATACCACAACAAAAAGGTTCGTGGACAACACTTTACAGTGGGAGATCTGGTACTCTAAAAAGTGTTCGAGAAAACAGCTGAATGAAATGCGGGAAAACTTGGCACTATCTGGGAAGGACCGTACACCATTTACAAAATCGTAAAACCTAGAGTTACGAGATCACAACTATCGAAGGAGAGATGGTTCTATGAAGTTGGAAATCCATCAACTTGAAGCATACCTAATACTGAAAACACACCACTTTGCGTCCTAGATGGATTACTTGATGCATCTCTATCTATCTAATTATGTAATCAGAATGACATTTTGGCTTGATCCCTACGAGATACGTTGGTAGCCTTCGGGTGTAGCTAAAACTAAATAAAATTTTTATAAATCCCCATCTCGGGTTCAGCAAGCAAAAAAAAAAAAAAACTGAGATTGAATTCTCGACAAAGACAAAGCATAGCTTTTTACAGATTACCGAGATAAAATTCTCATAACAAACTGAGATTGAATTTTCGACGAAGACAAAACATAGTTTCGTACAGATTTATGAGATTGAATTCTCGACAAAGACAAATCATAGCTTTGTACAGATTACCGAGATTGAAATCTCAACGAAGACGAAACATAGTTTCGTACATATTTATGAGACTAAATTCTCTGTGAAGACAAAGCATAGCTTGTACAAAAAATCAAGATTAAACTCTCGATGAAGACAAAGCATAACTTTTTACAAAAAACCGAGATTAGTTCTCGATGAAGACAAAGCATAGCTTTGTACAGAAAACCGAGATTAGTTCTCGATGAAGACAAAGCATAGCTTTGTACAGATTCTTGATGGAGACAAAACATAGTTTCGTACAGATAACCGAGATTAAACTCTCGATGAAGACAAAGCATAGCTTTGTACAGATAACCGAGACTAGATTCTCGATGAAGACAAAACATAGTTTTGTACAGATAACCAAGATTAAACTCTCGATGAAGACAAAGCATAGCTTTGTATAGACAACAAAGATTAAATTCTTGATGAAGACAAAATATAATTTTGTATAGAAAAACCAAGAACGAATATTCGGTAAAAACAAAAAAAAAACATTTTTGCGAAGTACATTTCCGAGATCAAAACCCTTGATCAAAAACTTAAATTGAGTCTTAAAATCTCAGCTTTAAGAGCCAAAAATGGTGAAAGTTCTCTTCCTAACAAACAAGATCAAACTCTCTAACTTAGGAAGAAACTTAGTTATTGCGCATAAACAAGAGGAGATATCGGAATAAAACTTCATTTTTCCTCAATTATACAAAAATTATGAGTCAATCTTTTACCGAATTCCTGATTTTAGATTTTTGAAGTCGCAATCAAATTTGAGTATTATATTCCATTCAAAATAATAACGTTGTACATTATACATAGAAATTACGATAACCAAAGAGACGAATAGTCGTAAGACAGGCACCAATTACAATAACCAAAGAGATGACTATAAAATTAGAGAGATGACTATGAAAAATTTGGTTACAAAAAAAAAAGGCGAAAAAAATTAGCTACAAAATACAGACAAAGAATAATCAATTCCTAGTCTGACTGTTAATGTTCGAAGCTTCGTCAATCTCGAACACCGGAATAACCAAGTCTCTAGGAAGTAGCATCGTCGAATTCTCCCTGTTGACAATTTCCTTGAACTCGTTTAACCAAGCAGTCATTAACCAAGCAGCAGGGATATTGATGCCTTAGCTAGAAAGCAATTGGAGAACATTGGTTGACCCAAGGTATTCGGCATAAGACAATCGGGCTTCCACGTTCGCGTCCAAATCATTGAACCAAGCAGCAATTCGGTTGAAGCGCTCAATAAGTTGATCATGAAGATCTTGGAAAATCTTCATCTTCTCGTCATTCACAACTTGACGAAGACAGGAGTCAGAATTCTCCTTTATGGAGTCCAACTCGGTCTGAGGCCCTTTAAGCTTGTCATTGGCCTTCTCGGTGGACTTGAAGGTAATGTTCCGGTCCGATTCAATGCAGCTAAGCGACTCCGTCAAAGCTGCATTATGTTCCACCAACCTCAGAACATTCTCACGTTCTACCTTCAACTCGTCCTTAACACGAGCGAGTTCTTCTTCAACAATAGTAAGCTTGGATCTGGCCTCCACCGCTGCGAGATGAGTCTGGCCAGCTCGGCCAGCAAAATTAGAGTTTCTCCGGACGTTTCCATCCGGATTAGCACGAAACCTCTTGCGCTCCAGCAAGTACTATTCAAGTATGCGATAAAATACAAAGACGTCGACCAGATTATATTCAGAAAAGTTTAAGCAAAAATAACAACGAAATCAAATTTGGCAAAAGAAACAAACCTAAATAGCAAGTATGTAGCCTCTTCGTACTCCTCATGATTCTGCATTTGATCTAGAGGAGGGAGAAGATCTGAAGTAGTCATGATTTAACGCATCAGATCAGCGCACTCCGTACAAAACTCCAGAATTGATCTCGGGTTAGAGTGATCGTGAGAGAATCAAAAGTCGGGAGCACCCCTTCTTCTCTACCGTGAGGCGCTAGAGGAGCTGCCTCTAGAAGTGCCTCCAGGAGAAGTAATCCTAAGGTAATCAACCTTTGGTCTCTTTGCAGGTCGTGAATTGCCGCGATCCAAACATGGTCCCGAAGGAACCTCAACAATGTCCCGAGTTAGGGCAGTAGAGGATCTAGTAACCCTAGAAGATCTTCCAGAAGGACATGTATTCATCCGGTCAAGAGCTGCATTCAGACCTTCTTCAACATTCAGAAGTCGGAAATCATCAAAAACCATTTTCTTTAAAATTAGAAGAATTTGAAAAACTTAAAAGTGTTTGAAGTCAGAAGATAAACTTTGAAGAAGAGCGAGTACAAAAGTTTTAAAAGGGTTTTGTTTGCGAGAGTAAAGTGAATGGTAAAAGAAGAAAAGCGCGGTATTTATAGAAATTTACTAGAAGTTATGTGAGTACAGTAATTATTACTCAACAGGTGAAAACCTAGAAAACCGCCAGAGTAACCCAATCGCAGAATGACACGTGGACCGAAGATTCCATATGAAAGTAAACTTTCCGACTCGGAAATTCCGCTATAATTTCCGATTGATGGGGGGGACAATTGTTGGAGGTGGATCCGAGATGCTACTTCGGTCCACGGGAAACAATGGACAAATATTTCTAAGTCTTGAACTTTGCAAGATTGTTGGAGTATCAACTCGGATATCCTCTATCGGAAGAGTTCCTTCTAGGAAGTGCGTGAAGCATAAAGGAAGTCGGACAACACGTCATCAAACAAAGAAATGGAAATTTTCCTATAACAATATGGAAATTTTCCAAAAATCTAGCTACGATCTTCTAGATAAGATTGTATCTAAATAAATTGTAATATTTCCTATTTACGATCTATTTTATAACCGTCTCTATGATCTATAAATATAGGAGCAGATCCTTCGAACAAGGGATCCGCTATTTGTAATCACTCATTAAGCAATATAATCGTACTCGGCAATCTTTGCTCTTTGGAAATCGACTTCTTCTCTATAATTTATCAAGAGTCCTTGCCTTTTCTTCCCTCTTTTAATCAGAATTTAGGATTTAGAACTCTTGTGCTAAATCCGGTTAGAACAAGTACTCGGGTTAGGTTTGGGTCGGGTCATTTCGGATCCGAAACTTTTATACCCATATAAGACCAATTACTATTTTGATTCGGTTTTAGGTCGATTCTATTCGGCTTTGAGTCGGTTCGAGTTCAAATTTTTAAAACCATTAATAATCAAAATACCCAAATACCCCAAAAAATCCGAAGATATCAAAAATACCAAAAAATACATAAAAATGTCGAAAATATACTATAAACATATTTGAATAGCTAAATTTACAAAAATATCTAAAAAATATCTAAAACTACCAAAAAAATACCCATAAAATACTCAAATAATACTCTTAAATACCTAAATAATACTATGAAATTAGCTTTTCGGGTACCCGTTCGGCTCTCGGTTTAGGTCCTCTTCTTTGGGTCTAAAACTTTTTAACCTATTCAGATATTTAGGCGATTCAAATTTGAATTCAGATTTTTTTTAAGTTCAGCTATAAGTTCAGTTTTTCGAATCTGGATATTATGCTCATGGCTAATAATAGGGATAATAGTGTCTTATTTGGCCAAAAGATACGAGGAAGTAAATATTAATACTTTCTAAATAAATTTTAAAGTAGAACATAAAAATTTTCAAAAATAATATTCAATATATATATATATATTATTCAAAACATATAATTTTTCAAAAAAGGTTTGAATATACAAAACTAGATATGGTCCCGTGCGATGCATGAATTTATTTTTGTTAAATAAAACTTTATATATATATATATATATATATATATATCTATTTGGATCGTTATATTTGATACATGAAAGAATCTCGTTGATTAACAACTTTTGAAACCCAATTTAACATAATAGGATTTGGATCATTAAATTTGACATGTGGAAGAATCCTGTTTATTAAGAACTTTTAAAACTCAATTTTATATAATAGGATACTGCAAATATTGGATCGTTAGATTTGACACATTGAATAATCTGAATGATTAGTAATTTTTGAACCCCAACTTTATTGAATAGGATATGAAGTATATGTTTTTGAGTAATTTTATTTTAGAGTCATATATAAAAATAATTATTTAATCTTTTTTATGATTGTGAATAGAGATAAATACTTGGTGGTAAATATAAAATTTTAAAGAAAAATATATTTAATAATATATGGAAACACAGCAAAAGTTTGGATCGTCAAATTTGACATGTGGCAAAATTTTGTTAATAAGTAACTTTTGAAACTCAATTATATAATAAGATATAAAATTTTTAATAAAAATATATGAAAATACTGTAAAATAATAGGATCGAGAATAAAAAAAATCCATACCAAATAACCCAGCAAAATTGAACCGACATTTGCTGATAAACCAATCGGTGATATCAAACCTCCTTACCTTGTAACCTAAACCCCTGACGCCGTGACTACTTGGTTTTCCGGTTTTCCGCTCATCTCCGACGACTTATCATTTCTCATTCTTAAAAGATTTGTAGATCTCGTTTCTCTGAGTTATATTCAATCTTCTATAAACTTAGTAGCTCCGAATCCGAGCCAGAGGCGGAGAGACTTTGAAACTTGGGAACGAACCGGTCCATTCCGGTTATTGCCTCACGACTAATTCACAGAATTTCATGTTAGCTTTAGGTTATGCCAAAGGAATCGCTCATCGATGTCTCAGAAATCCCAAATGGTATTCACGTTTTCCTCATCAATTTCGTCCGCAATTATTTACATTTTTAATTTGGAAGCTATATAGTGTTTTGCTATCTTTGTGTGACTTGTTATAGACATGATTCTGGGATTTGTTTTTGCAGGACCTCTGGACTTTTATTGCTTCAACTTCAGTTCCCTAATTACTCCATTTATGTAAAGTCAAGACCTTTTGTACAAGTACCCAATGAATCAGCTTCTTTTGATCTAATACGAGCTCAGAGGCATACTCTATTTGCCTTTAATGGTGGTTTTAGCAGACGTTACATGAGTAATTCAACAATAGAGCTAAGAACAGATGCTAATGTGGTCAGGTTTGCTTTCAACAATGTTTCTGATGACAAAATTATGCCTACAAGGAAAGAGAAGAAATGGAAACGAGCTAGATTATCAAGAAAGGCTAAAGTGAATGAGTTAAGGTTTTATCGTCTAAAAGCGAAAAAGCAGATAAATTCTCCAAACCCTGAAGTTAGGATTCGATACAAGCTTGAAAAGGTTACATCAGTATTGATATAGTTTCATATTATTCTACCTCTAGTTTGCTCATTTTTTGTTTCTTTTCTTATATCGAATTTGCTTCTGATTTGTAAGTAAATATTAAATCCTGCATATGTATATCACTCTGAATCTTTCAATGATCTGTATTAGTCAATGGAAACATGTTTGAAATTTATTTAAAGTTTGTAAGGGTGGTTGATTATGCAGGCCAAGAGGAAAGAAGAATGGTTGATTGAGAAACTAAGGAAGTATGATGTCCCGAAATCACCAGCGGAACCCTATGATCCAGAAATTCTAACAGAGGAAGAACAGCATTACTTAAAACGTACAGGTGAAAAGAGAAAGAACTTTGTTCTTGTCGGGAGACGAGGAGTGTTTGGAGGCGTGGTTTTAAATCTGCACCTCCACTGGAAAAAGCATGAGACTGTTAAAGTTATTTGCAAGCCCTGCAACAAACCCGGGCAGGTTCATGAGTATGCAGAAGAGCTTGCTCGGTTAAGCAAAGGCATTGTGATTGATGTCAAACCTAACAACACCATAGTATTGTACCGTGGAAAAAACTATGTTAGACCAGAAGTGATGTCTCCTATTGATACCCTCTCTAAAGATAAGGTATTTGATGAAATCAGATGCTTTATGTTGGCTCTTGTTTCTTGTCCTGAAAAAAGTATATGAAATGCCAGGCTTTGGAGAAATATCGGTATGAGCAATCGCTTGAACATACGAGTGAATTCATTGAGAAGCTGGAGAAAGAGCTTGAGGAGTACCAGAAGTATGTTGCTCGGCACAAGAAGAGGAAAAATGAAGAAGCGGAGAAGAAGAACGAGGCAGATTTAAAGAGCAAAGTAGTGTAAGGCTTCATGGTTAAGAAAAGGTCTCTTGTTTCAAAGATTTTCTCGCCTCAAGCCGCCAATTCTCAAACATATCATTCTGTGGAAGTGGATTTGGTTTTGCTAAACCGAGTTGTACCAATTGGTCTATAGTTGATTAGATCTACAATAAAATTTCGGCATACTCGTGTGACAGTGTCGGCAAACCTATCAGAAACGTACGGTCAATGTAGAGCAGATTTAGATGAACAATTTTTTTTTTTTTTTTGGAGTTTATGGTAAGATACAAGCAGCGAAAGATTTAAGACCTAAGACAAGTTTTGGCTTAGAAGCCCAAAATTTGGACAGAACTGAACAAAACAGACCAAAATAACGGTACTCTTACGTCTCTAATAATCCAATTTCTTCTAACAACATAACGAAATCTGATCAGGAGGGTAAAATACAACTACAAACGTGAAGCAAATGACTTCACTGAGACCAGGAAAGTAGAGAAACTCATCTTGACGACTTCTTTAGCCATTGTGTTCTCCCCCGATTGATCTCCTGACCATTTTCTGACAACCTCAGGATGTGCAAGAATTGGCTCTCATTGTGTCCTTGTTTGTTTGAAGTGGTAGATCCATTAGTCTCAGTAAGCTTTGAAACAGCCTCGTCGGGTGTTTTAGAGGTGGTGAGAGAATCTACTATGTCATCTTGTTGGCATTCTCTTCTGTAATCGAGAGTTATAACTTTAAGCTCGTGTGTGTCTATGATATCTTGAGGTATGCTCTGCCATTACCCGAGACCAAGCTTAAATTTATTAGTTGGCTCATAATTAACGGATTTGAGGTCTTGTGGCATGTACTTAGTTACTCACCTCAAGGACCCATCCGATGTAGGTGACATTATTCACATGCTGGTTCATGTCTAGATCTGCTCTTCTAGGCTTAAGCCCAAGCGTAGAATACTGAGCTGGATCTTCCAGTTTTGGGATCTTTTTTAAGCTGCTATTGTTCTGCTCTGGAAACGCTAGTCTACAAAAACACAGAGATGAGTAAACCAATATTGAGAATTTCATTGTCGTTAACTCTTTTAAGTAAACCATGATTCTTCACCTGGGTTCTCGAGGACAAAACACCAAGTATTCATCTCGAACTTCATCTGTAACCCTTTGAAGCCGCCTTGTATCTTGGTTCATCATCACCCATTTGCTGAAACATAAGGTAAACAACAATAGTTCAAGAATGCGCATCCATATCCCAGTTTTGGTTGGCTACTAATGTTGAAACTACTAATTCACAACCATTTCAGAAAGCTAACATTATAGAGATCCAAATCAAATGATAAAAAATAAACTTCAGTATGTCAACTTGAAAAAGCCAAAACCTTGTAGCTCGTCCAATAACTTCACCAGTGGCACAATCCTTTAAAATCCAATCACGTCTTGTCCCAATCCTTCCTTCACTCTGGCACCATGTCTCAATCTCAACAACATCACTCCTGTAACCAAACAAGAAAGCTACAAACTTTCATCTCCGACCACAAAGTACTCAACCACTTAAAGCCTAAAGAGGCAAAAATCCAAAGACTTACCAAGCTGGATACTTGTAAATCTCTATGTGCATTCTTGCAGTAACCCATATGAGATGCAATTTCCTCATAGTATGTGTTGTAGCAAATCCATCGGTCGAGAATCCAACTTTCTGAACATGATTACATGCCACTTCCTACACAATTTAAAGCTTTAAACTTTAGAGAGTCAAATTAAACTCAGAAAGGACAATTTTTGGGAAAGGAACCATTGTTTGGTAATCAAGTACACACAACACATAAAAAAAACCCAAAAAATCAAACCTGCAATAGATTAGCAATTGTCTCAACGGTGGCAGTTTTGTTAATCCCAACTTCATAGCTTCTAACAATAAACTTCTCTTTGTAAGAAAACCCATCTTCCATCAATCGACCAAATCGGAGAGGATCCACTGGAGTGTCAGAAACAGAATCGACGGTTTGACGGAGGCTACTTCCTTGATCGGTGGAGAGAATTGTCCGTATAGGTTCCTTCTTTTGGTGAGACCAAGAGATGGTTCCAGTATGTCGATGCACCGGAACAAAAATCCGGCTAGAATCGTATAACAAGTTGTGTAAGTGGTCAGTTACATTACACGAAAGCTTCAACATTTCGAAAAATCAAGAAATTAAAGGGTTTTGTGTGTTTAATTATTATGAGAATCAAGGATTGTGTTTGTATGTGTTCGCCGATGGGACCGAGGCCAGTGGGAAATTGAAAATATAATAAATTACAAGATTGACATTATTGACGACTTTTGATTGTTGGCCAATTGGCAAAGACTTGGACAGGAGACATGTGTGGTGGAATAAGAAAGCTCTCTGTTTCAAATTTTCACGTGATTTTCTCACCTCTTCTCTCCCCTCCTCATTTTTTTTTCCGGCAAATCGATTCCTCTCCTCATTACTACGTTTACATTAACTCTATTCCAGAATTAAACTATACACGACAAAAACTAGAAAATATTGGTTGTAACGCTACTCTTGATATTACTGACAAGTGCTCTCTAAAAACAACTATTCACTATATTTATCTTTTATCTTTTTTTACACAATTTAAAAAATTATTAAATTTTGTTTTTTATCTAAATAAATTATGTTTTATCACAAATTTCAAAATAATCTAACCAATCACAAATCAATCTGCAGAATTCAAAATGTCAAAAACATTAAAAAAAACAAAATTTTGCATAGAAATCCTAAAACATCTACTAATATGAAACAAAAAAAATTCTTAAAACATCAAATAAAGTGACACAGAGGAAGTATTATTCGAACAGGGTCTAGTACACAGAGCTAAATCCGAGATTCTGATTAAAAGAGAGAAGAGTGGGCAAAGATTCTTGAGAGCTTTAAAGAAAAGAAGTATATTGTAAACAAGAGGATGGTTGCTGAGTACAGTTTATTGCTCAATGTGTGATGACCAAAAGCGGAACCCCTTTTTGAATGACTCGTTCCCCTATTTATAGACCATAGAGGCGGTTACAAAGTAGATTGAATAAAAGAAAATATACAAATTTCTAGATAAGATCGTATATAGAAGATTCTTGCTAGATTTTCGGAAATTTTCCAAGTCGGAATAGGAAAATTTCCATTTCTTTGTTTGCTGACGTGTCGCTCGACTTCCTTCAAGCTTCAACGCACTTCCGAAAAGGAATTTTTCCGATTTGAGACTTCGATATACTTGCTGAGTTCAATACTTAGAATTTTGCCCATTGTTTCCCGTGGACCGAAGTAGGATCTCTGATCCACCTCCAACAATTATCTCCCTAGACTCGGAAAAATGTTGCCAAGTTTCCAAGTTGGGAAGTTTCTCCGCTTCTAGAATCTTTGGTCCACGTGTTATTCCGTAATTGGATTATTTGAGGTGGTTTCCTCGATTTCCGCGCATTGAGTAATTATTAATGTTTAGCGTCACTTTGGTTTCCAGTAAATTCCTATAAATACAGCACCATCTTTCTTTTACCATTCACTTCATTTTTGCGATTAATCTTTTCGATTTCATTTTTATTTCTTTCTTCGTAGTTTTCTTCCGACTTTCAAAAGTTTTCTGATATACTTCAAGCACTTCTCTCAAACGAAAAATGGGTCTCGATGATTTTGAACTTTCCAACGTTGAAGAGGGTATGAACGCTGCTCTTAATGGAATGGAAACTCATCCTTCTGAGGGATCTTCTAGAGTTACCGATCTTCTTCCGCACCGACTTGAGACATTGTTGAAGTTCCCTCAAATTCTAGTCACAGCTTCGCGACCTGCGAAAATGCCAAGGGCTGACTCGCCTAGGACTGCTTCTCCTGGAGTCGTTACTCCTTGAGTCGTTACTGGAGGTAATGCTTCTGGTGTTTCTCGGAGGAGAGGAAGGGGTGTTCCCGACTTTCGTTTTACCCACAACCATTCTTATCCAAGATCGATCTTGGAGTTTTGGACAGAGTGTGCTGATCTGATGCATCAGATCACAACACCATTAGAACGTCTCCCTTCTTCGGATCAAATAAAGAATAGGGAGGAATACGAAGAGGCTGCATATTTGCTATTCCGGGTGAGTTCTTTTTCCAAGTTCGGTTCCATCGTTATTTCCACTCTAAACCTTCTAACTTTGCTTTTTTGAAGTCTTTGTAGTTCATTGCCCTTTTGAACAACATTATGCTGCAGCGTGAGAGATTCCGCGCTAACCCAGACGGGAGTGTCCGGACGAGTTCTGGCCGAGCTGGCCAAACCCAACTTGAAGCGGTGGAAGAGAGGTCCCGACTTACTGCCACCAAAGAGGAACTCGCTCGTGTGAAAAACGAGTTGAAAGTAGAGCGTGAAAATATCATCGGATTGGTGGAACAGAATGCGGCTTTAACGGAGTTGCTTAAGTGTGCTGAGTTGGACCGGAACACGACCTTCAAGTCCACCGAGAAGGCCAGTGACAAACTTCAGGGGCTCCAGACCGAGTTGGACTCTATGAGGGAGAACTTCGACTCCCAACTTCACCAGTTTTTGAACGACGAGAAGAAGAAGATCTTCCAAGATCTTCAAGATCAATTTTCTGAGCACTTCAATCGTATTGCTGCTTGGTTTAACGATTTGGATAGGAACCTGGAGGTTCGGTTGGCTTATGCCCAATATCTTGGGTCAAAGAGTGCTCTCAAATTGCTCTATCCTCGGGGCGTCAACATTCCTTCAGCAGTTATTAAATCGATGACTGCTAAGGTGAACGAGTCCAAGGAGGTTGTCAATAGGGAGAATTGGACATCGTTACTTCCTGGAGACTTGGTCGTTCCAGTGTTTGAGATTAGGGAAGCGTCGAAAAGCAAAGATTAGACTAGGAATTAGTGTTCCTTTTTTTGTCTCAATTTTTGGATTTTTCATATCATTCCTTTAATTTTTGTAACCGCCATCCAGCTTTTTATAAGTCATCTCTTTGATCCTTGTAATCGTAATTTGGCTTTTTTTATAAGTCATATCTTTGATCCTTGTAATAGTAGTTCGGCTTTTTTATAAGTCATTTCTTTGATCCTTGTACTCGGCAATTACCTTGTAATTATTTACCTGTATAATGAACAACGTTGTTATTTTGTTAATATGATATTCTAATTCGTTTCTATTTTGAAATCCGAATATGAAAACTTGTTAAAAATGTTGTCTCGTAATTTTGTATAATAATTAGACAAGTACAAAGTTTAATTCCCGAGGTCTTTTCTTGTTTTTGCGCGTTAGCTACGTTTCTCTCCTAAGTTTGAGAGTTCGATCCCGATTGTTAGGAAGAGAAATTTCACTGCTTGGCATTTTAAGCTGAGATTTTAAGACTTAGTTTAAGTTTAAGAATTTCAACCTCGGAAACAAACTTCATAGCAATGTCGTTTTTGTTTTTATTGAGAAATTTTTTGTTTATGTGTACAGAACTACGTTCTGTCTTTATTTGAGAACTTAATCTCGCGAATCTGTACGAAACTATGTTTTGTTTTGTCGAGGATTTGACCTCAAAAAACTTATACAAAGCTATGCTTTGTGTTTTGTGAGAACTGGATCTCGTATTTGCGAGAACTTAGTCTCGGCTAAATGTGAGAATTAGATCTCGTGCTTGTTTGTGAGAACTAGGTCTCAGTTTTGGGATTTGTGAGAGTTAGATCTCGGCTTTTTGTGCGAAAAGCTAAATTTTGACTTTTGCGATTTTGTGAGAGACTAGGTCTTTGCTTAAGTGAGGTTTGAGACTTGGTTCTATTATTCACAAGAATTCTGTCTCGGCGAGATTTTAAGATTTGGCTATATTGAGCAGGATTTTATGACCAGGCGAGATTTTAAGACTCGGCTTTTGAAATTCTGTGCGAGAATTTTAAGACTCGGTTTCTCCTTTTGCGAGAATTTGACTTCGTCTTTTCAGGAATTAGGGTGTAACCCATTTTTTTTTTGGCGAACCCGAGATGGGAACTTATAAAATGTTTATTTAGTTATATCTGCACCCAAAGAGTACCTACATACCCTGCAGGGATCAAGCAAAGACATAGTTCTGATTACATAATTAATTAGGTGGGATGCGTCAAGTAACACATCTAAATCGTCGAGTGGGCGTATCTTCAATAGTAATATCGCTTTAAGTTGATGGAGTTCCAACTTCGCGAAATCATCTCTCCTTCCATAGTCCCGATCTTGTAGACTCCTGGTTTTACGATTTCGCAGATGATATATGGCCCTTCCCAGTTGACGTCGAGTTTACCTGCGTTAAGTTCAGCCATTTTTCAAACACTTTTCGGAGTACTAGATCTCCTACTGCAAAGTGTCTTCCACGAACTTTCTTATTGTACTACTTTGCAGCTTGTTGTTGATAGTTCTGTACTCGGAGAAGTGCTTTGTCGCATTCTTCCTCCAAGTCGTCGAGGCTGGTTTCCATTGCTTCATTGTTTGAATTTTCGTCTTTGGAAAAACGTTCTCGACGCAAAGTTGGTACCATTACTTCTACTGGGGCCATTGCTTCCATTCTGTGAGAAAGAGAGAAAGGAGTCCATCCGATTGAGCCTCTCGGTGCTGTCTGATGTGACCATAACACGCCATCCAACTCGGAAGCCCAATTACCTTTATTTGCCAAAAGCCTTTTCTTTATACCATCTATGATCTATTTGTTTGTTGCCTCAGCTTGTCCGTTTTCTTGTGGGTTTCGAGGAGTAGATTTGCTCACGCGGATGTTTCATCTAGAGCAAAAGTTAGTGAATTTTGCCAATATGAATTGAGATCCGTTGTCTGATACAATCTCGTAAGGTAGCCCATGTCGGTAGATTATGTTCTTCCACACGAACTTGACTACGTTTCTGTCTTTGATGTGCGAATAAGCCTCTACTTCAACCCACTTTGAGAAGTAATTCGTCATGACAAGCATGAAGTGCTTTTGCCAAGATGATGACAACAGTCCGACTATGTCCATTGCCCACCGCAGGCATAGCTGCTGAAGTTAGTTCTTCAGTTGGGGCATGGATGATATGCCCATGTCGTTGACATCTGTCATACTTGGTTGCGTATTACGCACAATTCTTTGCCATTGTCGACCAATAATACCCGAGAGTTCAAAGTTATCCCATACCGAACTCCGCTGTTTTTTCTTTCCTTTACACCCATCACCCTCAGCTTTAGTCTCTTTCCATTTACTCCCAGAATTAGGAGTATTAGCAACGTTTTCATGTTTAGAAGGTGGTAGGTGATCTGAAGACGCCATCTGCACAGCATAAAAAGATAAAGTTAAAATCTAATAAGACCGAAAAATACATAACAATTCAAAACACATCAAAAACACATGACACAACTTAGTACCAATTCGATGAAACCAAATATGGAAAAAAATTAAACGAGGTAGCTAGCATCCAATTATAGCAAGTTAGCAACACAAGTTAAACTCAATTTCTCTGTAAAACGTATATCATCATATAAGACTGAACAATAGCTAGAAAAAGGAATGATTTTTAGCTATAAAAAGAAATGATAATTTTAAAAAATGCATTAGAGAATCAAAATATAAGACAATAGACATGATGATTCAATAGCCACATCACATAAGCCACATCAAATTAAAAAATAAATGAAATCATCACATAATCACTTTTGTCACATTAGACAACAAACTCGAGATTGATAAATGGTTTTAGTCTTTTAGAGGATATTTGGTTTTGATATCTATTAACAAACTCGAAATTGATATCACATAAACACATATCATCATAACGATTTTGGCTAAGGCATGAAAATTACATACAGCAATTGAGATTTTACATACACCAATTGATACTTCTCTTTTGGAGATTTGTCCAGACTTGAGTCATTTATCAAACATTTTGATAAGTTTGTTTATTAAGATTTATAAGATTCTTTATACACGTATATAAAATAAAATAATAATACGTAAATAAATAAGACACTCAACATTGAGTTGCTTTATGCAAAAATTATCTTTAATGTGTTCCATATGGTAAGAATGTGTAAGGTCAAGTTTTAATAAATATGTCGTTTAGTTGTTTATTAGAATTTATAAGATATCTTATAAAACTATATAAAATTAAAGTAAACTTCTTAAAACTTAGAAAATTCTCAACATTCAATTATGATTGAAATATTTATAAGGTTCTTTGCAAACATTGTTTAAAAAACTATAAAAATTTTCTACATTCAATTGTTTTATACGATATCTTCAAAATAGATTCGATTCAATTGTTTTATACGATATCTTCAAAATAGATTTGATACTTACAGTTCCTTATTAATATAGGTTTAGCTTTAATATTAATATAGGTTTTCAAGATATTATGAAATCCTTATTAATATAGGTTTTGCTTTAATCATGAACTGTTTCATACTTTATGGTTCCTTGGTAAAGAGGTCAGATGTCTTATGTTTTCAATTTAATATGTATGATTAATTAAAATTTGTAATTTTTTTGATTAAATTTAATAAAACCAAACAAAAATACTTAAACATATTAATTTTCTATCTTATAAATTTTCTTATATTCAACAAAAGCAAACATACAAAAATCCAAATGATAATCTAAACGTTAACCCAATCCTTCTAAAATTCAACTAAATCATATAGTTAAATGATCTGACAAGCTATCTTCAGTTTATGGTTTTGTGCTTTGATGGATCTGCGTTGGTCCAAACTTCCTGTATGTAAATATTGTTATTCAATTATATAACATTTCCAACTAAATCCAAAAATATCAATTAAGTCTTTAAATTAAAAATAATAATAATAATAAGATATTTACACTGAGTGTTTTAAAAGTTTTATCTACTACTTTTTTTTCATTTTCTCCAATGTTCTTATTTTTTGTCTTGTCAGGATGAAAAAAAACACCGCTTTTCTGTATATTTTTTTGACGGTGTCTTTGTTATACAATTCAACGTATGTAACATGTTTCCATCCACTAATTGGCCAAATAACCTATAAAATAATTTTTCATTTTAATTTGGTAAACAAATTATAATGTTTCATTGCTTGTGTATTATTACAATTTTTACTTAACCATATGCAATGTGCTCTATAGGTTCCTCATATTCATGTGACGAAAAATTGGATTACGCCACACTTGGAGATTTTCATCAATTCTTTTTAAATAGTCTTCACTCCACGGCTATAGAACATATTTTAAAACATAAAAATCAAATCAGGTTCGACTTTGAAAGATTCATTATAAAATCAAATAAATTATTTAAATCCATACACCTCATACTTTGGCCATTGCATGGAGCTTCTTTTTGACATGTTTCTACATTTTTGGCTTTATCCTTGTTCTCTAATTCAAACTTATCTTGGTCCTAATTCCTAATATATTAGTATTATAAACAATACAAATTGATAATTATTAATCAATACCTCACAATTTGTTTGTGTGCTTGTTTGCGTGTTAGTTTGCGTACTTGCTTTGTTTTCTATTTCTTCTTGTATCTATATGTTCCATGGTTTACCATGTCAAGTTTATGTTATATTATATAAATTTAAAGTTTTTGAAATTCTAAATTTTTACAAATACCTGTTCATTTTTTTCTGTCTGTTTTCCTTCTTCATTTTCTTCCACTGCTTTTCTTTTATCTTCTTCTTGTACTTAAAAGAACAAAAAAAAACGATTTGAAAAATATGTTGAATTTTAATTTTTACACGTATTTATTAGGTTTCTTATAAAATCTTGTAAATATTATGCTTTTATATACCAGTGTGTTTTCCTACATATCTACTGCTTTGTTTTTCTGCTCTTCACCTTTTCCTTGCTAGTTATTTTCATCCTTTAATAATTTTATAGTTATACACATTAAATCCATTGTTAATAATCTCTAATTTAGTTTTATACACATTAAAACAAACAAATTTAGTTTTATAATAATTAATAACAAATCTCATTAAACATTTTAATTGTTTTAAATCAACTTACATGTGTGTTGTACTGCGGCTCTTCACCATTCTCTTGGTGATATTCATCACTTTTGTCCGCAGTCTCTTCATCCTAAAGTCATTGTAAAGTTTAATCTCCAATATGCAATAAATACAAGAAAATTCCCAAATATTTTAGTAGTATTTATAATGTTATGAAACATTATAAATATCCAAATCATCTTACATGCATCTTTCATGCGGATCTTTGCCTCTCTCTTTGTGATCTTCATCTCTTTTCTATGCAATCTTTTCTAAAATCATTTTAAAGTGTTATTTATAAGTTTCCTTATGAAACCTTATAAGTGTAAATCATTTTATTTCCATCTTTTCTTGCGGATCTTCACATTTCTCTTGGTGATCTTCATCTCTTTCGTCCGCATTCTCTTCATCCTAAAGTCGTTGTATAGTTTAATCATTAAAATGTAATAACACTTTTAAACAGTCCCTATAATTTAATTATTCCTTATGAAACCTCAACAATGTGTAAATCATCTTACATTCATATTTTCTTGCTGCTCTTTTTCACCTTTCTCTTGCTGATATTCATCACTTTTGTTAGTATTCTCTTTATCCTAAAGTCATTGTAAAGTTTAATTTTCAATATATAATAAACACTTGATAAATCCCAAATATTTTAGTTTTTTTTATAATGTTCCTTATAAAACCTTATAAATATCCAAATCATCTTACATGCATATTTTCCTGCGGATCTTCACCTTTCTCTTGGTGATGATCTTTATAAGTTTCGTCCACATTATCTTCATCCTAAAGTCATTGTACAGTTTACTCAGTAAAATTTAATAATAATTTTGAACAGTGCCTATACTCTATAAGTATTTAGAAGGTTTCTTATGAAACCTTAACAATGTGTAAATCATCTTACATTCATCTTTTTCTATTGCTCTTCACTTATCTCTTGGTGATATTCATCACTTTTGTCCGCAGTATCTTCATCCTAAAGTCATTGTAAAGTTTAATCTTCAATATGTAATAAACACTTGAAAAATCCCAAATATTTTAGTAGGTTTTATAATGTTCCTTATGAAAGCTTCTAAATATCCAAATCATCTTACATGCATATTTTCCTGTGGATCTTCACCTTTCTCTTGGTGATCTTCATAAGTTCGTCTGCATTATCTTCATCCTAAAATTATAGTACAATTTAATCATTAAAATGTAATAACAATTTTGAATAGTGCCTATATTTTATAAGTACTTATAAGATAAATATCCAAAATTATCTTACATGCATATTTTCCTGCAGATCTTCACCTTTCTCTTGGTGATCTTCAGTTTTATCTTGGTGATATTCATATTTGTCATTCTCATCTTCATCTACCTAAATTCATTATAAATGTAAAACATTATATTCTATTTTAAATCACTGTTAAAACTAAAGAAAATACTTTTATAAGTATTTATAAGGTACCTTACAAAACCTTAATATGAATAAATCAATAAATCATATTACCTCCATGTGGTTAGGTATATCATCATTGTTGTTGTACTGGGCATAGTCATTCTGCTGCTCATCGTTTCCTCTTTCATCATTCAGAGTGTCATCATTCTAAAACGCAATTTAAAGTTAAAACATTGTATACACTTTAACTAATAGATTAGTTCATGCAGATTTTTATGTTTCCTTACCAGGTCATTTTGAAAGTTCTCTCTTTCTCTCTCTCTCTTTCTCTCTCTCTCTCTCTCTCTCTCTATGTTGATCTTCTTGTGCATTTCTTATTCCCGAATATTGCTCAAGAGCAGTTACTCTCTCCATAAAGTTTGTTGACAAATTCGAAATGGTGTCCATCTTTTCATGCACATTTCTTTAATCAATAACTTCAACCTATCCTTGAATCCAATTTTCCTTTTTCGTATTGTGTCTTTTACTTATCAAATTGATAAACGGTGCAAGTTCATGATTCTCTTCTACTGGTTCTTTTAAAATTGGAATCACATTTCCCTATAATATAAGGACTGATTATAATTAGATGGTTTTATAAGATTGTTTATAAACATGTATAAATATATTTGACTTACATTTTTTTCCTCTTGTAAGATTTGAAAGAGAGTTGGGGCTTTCATTGATTTCCAGCGGAGACACAATGGGTTTACATTAAATGTCAGCTATTTTCCAAACTCTATCCCCAAAATATCCACCGAACAAAGAGCCCAAATTTGAATTGCTATAAGGTACCCTTTCAACCAAAATTTGAGATTTACTCAATTTATCAGGTTCAGTGCTGTTAATTTCATCCAAGAGACTCTTGTACGCTATTTTACCTCATGGAAGTCCACATAACTTATCTAACTGATGGGCTTTTGAATGGCTCTCTACAGGGATTTTCTTCTTAGGGTTCCTAGCTATAAGAACTCTTTTAACTATACTCAATGCTCCTAATCGAAGTTTTTGATCATTCGTTAAGTTGTCTTCGGGATCTGCTAGCATTTCCAAGAGATTATCAAGCATATATCCTTTTCTAACCCATGGATCTGTATGTTCTGCTCTCCCCCTCTTTCTTGTTTCTGGTATTCTTTCAATCAAGCTTAAACCAGTCATCAGACTAAACTCCTTCTCAGAGAACCTCATTGGTTGCTCATTAAAGCAAAACCACATTTCTTTGCTATTTTGAACTTTTACTCTTCTCACGAGTAGGTAATATACTATATTTCTCGAAAACTCCATATCAGTATTGCTTGCAACTTCTATGATTGGTCCCAAGAATGTTGATTTCTGTTCTGCAAACAATTCTTCTCTAATGTATTCCTCCACCAGCTTTATTTTTGATTTAACACTGTATTTGTTCACTGTAGAGCATGCTCCCTCAATTCCCGGAGTAAAAATCCTTTTTGGCAAACAAATTTTTGCTTCCGTTACCATATATGCCTGCAAAATTAAAAAAACAATCATTTTATTAACCTTCATACGATGTTTTATAAAACTTATAAAACATTATATTGAGAATCCCAAACCGAAAAATGAATTAAACTGAGTTTTTATAAGAATTTATAAGTAATCTTCTCAATTTTACTAAACTAACAATAACCCAATTTCAAATGAAACAAAAAAATAGACTTTCATATTAAAAATTTCAGATTTCTGAATTCTTACCAAACAAGAGCGTTGTTTCTCCTAAATCGCAATGCTTTTCCAAATATGAAAATAGAAACAAAATCGAGTATTACAAATTTTCTTCTAATTATTTTTCTCGCAGAAAAAAGGGGTTTTTCAGAGTGTTTTTCGCCAAAAAAATTGAAATATTTCCCCAAATTCTTTAAATGTTTTTCGAAATTCTTGCTACCCAACAAGCAAAAGCCCCAAATCTTTTATCATTTTATAGAAACAAAAACGAGCGTTGTTTCACAGAAAATAAGGGGATTTTTTCACTGTTCTTCGCCAACAAAAAAATTGAACTTTTTCTCTAGATTCTTCAAATGTTTTTCGAAATTCTTGCTACCCAACAAGCAAAAGCCCCAAATCTCTTATCTTTTTATTTATAGAAACAAAAGCAACATTGTTTTGCAGAAAAAAACTAGGTTTTTTTCAAAGTGTTTTCGCCAACAAAAAAATTGAACTTTTTCCTCAGATTCTTCAAATGTTTCTCGAAATTCTTGCTACGAAACAAGCAAAAGCCCCAAAACTCTCAACTTTTTTCTTGAAATTCTTCGCTAAATGTACCTAACAACAACGAACTCTAAATTTCAGTAAAAACCCTACTTTCCAACTTTATAGAAATGGAGAACGATAGAGAGAATATAAAGAGGTACCTTTTTATCTTTTAGGAGCGAAGGTTTATAGATAAGAAACTAATTATGATGGTTTTTGATGTAGTTTTAACGATTTTTTCCTTCTGATTTATGTTTTTTTTCTTTTATCAATAGAGAGAGACTAGAGTGAAGAGAGAAAGAAGAAATTGGAAAAAAAAAAAGTTAGTAATAGTTGTGGGAGGGAAACAACGGTTGCAAAAAAAAAGAAAGAAAAAAAAGCGTGTTTGAGTTTCTGTAAGGTGTGAGTCGTGTGACTAATTTTATTTTTTTCAAAATGTCTATAAACTTTACATGTTATCATTAAAGACTATACAGTAATAAGAGTTTTTTAGGGTTATAAACTAATAATCAAATCTGTTTATTTTTGCAAATCAATTGAATTCTTGTATTAACCAGTGTACGAATATATATCAAACAGTGTGTCTGTTGATTAGATGTATTAGTCGTGACTTTCTATGACATATTGTATATATTGATTTAAGGTGGTTTGTGTCTTTTTGTTCAAACCTTTTTATTTCCTATATTAATCTGAAAGAAAACATTTTCATTTCACTTTCATTCCCAAAGTATTTTTTTCATATCATTCAATGTCTCTTATTGATTTTCATGATGATATATTGTTATCAATCGCCTCATGTTGTGCTACATCATCTTTAAACACTTTTCTTAATCTAAGGATAGTATGAAAAAAATTTCATGCTATCTGTGAGGATGATTTTATTCTCCATCATCTTTCCTTTGTAGAAAATTGCTTCATTCCACATTGAAGCCTTCCTCAAGATTTCTATAGAAATTATTCTAGGTTATTGAATGCAAAAAATATGGAAGATTTGTACGGGATGGAATTACTTTCCTATTTTTATGACGACCGTAGAGATCTTGGGCTACAAATGTTAGATGAAGCTTCTTGAGGAAAGTTTCCTGATGCAATTTACCTTTATGGGATCATGTTTTTATATGAAGGAGGTGAAGCAAGGCAAAACGTTTTTTCAATGCTTTCTTCTTTTAACATGACTATGATGTCAGAAACATTAGAAAAGCTTGAAAGAAATTATAATCGAATCAGAAGTCAACTCAGTTACAGCACCAATGGGGCCATTATGGACTTGCAAACAAACTATGTCAAAGATGAGTGTAATTGTGATGGTAAAACTGATGCATTTATAGTTGACAACAGTTCCTGGCCTAATTTACGTGCCAATTATGACATGATTACGTCTTCAGCATGCATGAAGTGTTTATAGGAAAACGAAGTCAAACTCTTTCTTTGGGGCTACTTCTTTTATTAAGAGTACATCTTTTTCGTTTATTCATTCTTATGCCTTATGTTTTCCCCATTTATGTTTTTACATCTAGAACCACAAACTAATGTCTATTAAGAGTCTTTTAATTTAATTTAATGTT
This sequence comes from Lepidium africanum, assembly GCA_900406405.1. Lineage (NCBI taxonomy): Eukaryota > Viridiplantae > Streptophyta > Magnoliopsida > Brassicales > Brassicaceae > Lepidium > Lepidium africanum. The sequence goes on from OVAX01000202.1 coordinate 53,613, forward strand.
TTAAGTTTTTATCCTCAAAGCAAAAAAATAATGTAGTTCTTTTATCAACTTTTATAAGGGACCTTGTAAAACTATGTAAAATATTCAATAATTTTGAATGAAAGCATATTCTCGATGTTTAATTGTTTAATACCTTAACTAAAGTTAGTTTAAACGAAATTAAGTACCAATCATTTTGGTGTTAATAAATAATAATGCATATTATTTTAGTTTTTGGTCTTTTATGAATGTTTATAAAATACCTTATAAACATGTCTAAAAGTATAGAAAATAAAATTTTCGTTCATTCATTACTAAGAATTTATATCACAAACAAAAGTGAATAAGATTTTTATTAAAATGTCTATAAACTTTACATATTATCGTTTAAGACTATACAGTAATAAGAGTTTTTTTATGTTTATAAACTAATAATCAAATCTGTTCATTTTGAAAATCAATTGAATCTTTTTATTAACTAGTATATGAATATATATATATATATATATATATATATCAAACAGTGTGTCTGTTGATTAGATGTATTAGTCATGACTTTCTATGACAGATTCTATCTATTGTTTTATGGTGGTTTATGCCTTTTTGTTCATTTAATTACAGTGAGGTAGATGTTTGTTAGATATATTAATGGGATATAGGTTTAACCGCAATGATACATTGATATATGCAACATTAATTGTTGTTTTCTCTTACAAATATAGTAATTGATTTGACGGATGTGATAAAAATCAAATAATACAAAATATAATGGAATTTGGAAGTGACACATGCTTACAAGGTGAATCTTTTCCAAATCTTTAAAAAGTAATTATTCTTTTTTTTTTTTTTAGCTATATATAATTACTAGATTTTGACCCTTGTGATGCACGAGTTGCTTTTGAAAAAAATAACTTAATATCTATGATATTTAAATCACATTTCTAGAAATTATATGATTTTCAAAAAAATTTCTTAGAAAATAAATAAATGAATTATATGTTTAACTAATATTTACATATCTTAGTTTAGACCAATAAATAATAATTCTTATTTTTAGTTAAAACTTTTATTTTACATTATTAGATGAACAATAGCTTTGACTCTATTTTGTGATAATTGTTTAGGTTAAATTTTAATTTGATATTTTATCAACCCTATAATCTTTACTACATCATTTTTTTACTTCACTTTAACACGTGCAACATTCGCGTTGATTATTAAATTTTGAAACCCAACTTTATAGATATTAGAATTTGCTTTTATCTTTTTTTTTAAAAATAAAATATGAATATAAAATAATTTTTGATCGTTAGATTTGATAATGAAACAATTCCGTAGATTATTAAATTTTGAAACCCAACTTTATTGACATTAGTATTTAATTTTATCCTTTTTTAATAAAATATAAATATGAAATAATTTTTTATCGTTGGATTTGACATGTGAAACCATCTTGTTGATTAATAAATTTTGAAACCCAACTTTATAGATATTAGGATTTGAATATTTTTTTTAAATAAAATACAAATACTGAATAATTTTTGATCATTGGATTTAAAACATGGAACAATCCCGTTGATTAGTAAAACTCAAATTTATATGATAGGATATATATAATGATAAGATATCAAATTAATAATAGTAAAAAAAATGGAGAATTACAAAAATACCCCTTTAAAGAAGACAATTTCATCATTGCCCCTATTTTTTTGGACATTTTCAAAAACTGGCCTTTATTATAGAAAATGACCAAAATTCAATTAGATTTTATATATATATATATATATTTCAAACTTTTTTCCCACCAAAAATATTTTCCCGCCATAAAAAACTTTTTTCTCTCCAAATATTTTTCCCATTTACGAAAATTTCTTCCCACAAAAAATTTTATAAGAGAGATTATAAAATTTATAAGGTATCTTATAAATTCATAAGGTGTTTATAAAAAATTTATAAGATATTTATAAAAAGTTATAAGGTATTTATTAAAATTTTGTAAAGCGTTATAAGCGAACTTATAAAAAAATTTTGTGAAAATATTTTTTTTTGGCGGAAAATGTTTTTAGCCGGAAAATTTTTTTTGACGGATAAAATTTTTTTTTTGAAAAAGTCATCACAAAAAAAAGTTTTAATGGTATTTTTGTCATTTTTATTTGTGTGGGGCGTTTCTGAAAAGACCAATTTCAAGGGGCATTTTTGTAAAAGGGTACACTAAAAAGAGTATTTCTTAAAATTTCTCTAGTGATACATTTAATTTTAAGTGTTTACCTTTTTTACTTGATTGCGTGGTATGTAAAATGAAAGATAAATAATTAAGTTGGTGAGAGCTAAAAAAGTTGGAGAGAGCTGATAAAATCCATATGTGTTTTTTGTATTTAGAAGATATTTAGCCAATTATCTTGGGCATAATTCTGTTAGGATTAAGATAATGATCATATATATATATATATATATCTTAAAGACTAATCTTAGTTTATCATGACTAATGTTGTTAATCTTATTATATAAAGAACAATGTCGATAATTTTTTTAAAATTTAACTATGTTACCAATATAATAAGATATTTATAATGTCGATGTTGACTAATGTATATAGATATATATTTATCTACTTATAGTATTTATTTTATAATTAAAATAGATTCAATTATTTCTAATTTTTCCATTGAATTTAATTTTCTTTTTATAATATCAACATTATTATTTTATGATTATGATATAGTTAATAATTTACTATTCCTTTTCATATTTGGATTCGGTTCCTTTATATAATAGAATTTCAAATAGAGAATATTTTGTGATATAGATATGATTATCTTTTTTTATATTATTAAATATATCAATGAAAATTTTATGATCGTTGGATTGAACACGTGGAAATTTTTTTTGTTAATTAGTAACTTTAAAACCTTACTTTATATAATAAGATTTCATATTAGGATTCGGTTTCTTTATATAGTAGGATTTCAGATAGGGAATATTTTGTTATATAGATATGATTTTTTTTTTTTAGTTTTTTGTAAATATATCACTGAAAATTTTATAATCGTTGGATTGAACACGTGGTAAAATCTTGTTAATTAGTAATTTTGAGAAACTTTACTTGATATAATCTTGAAACTTTCTTTTTCTATTCTCCATAAAAGCTTCGAGTTTTTTCCATCTTCTTGCAAGACCGATTAGCTCACTAGGGTTTTAACTTGTTCTCAACATTCGTTTATGCATCTCCATATATATCGTTTTCTTCTTCTCCATCGTTTTCTTTTTTTTGTCTCCATAGAGTCATTCTGTCATTTCCATCTTCACCATAGAGTCTTTCCGTCATCTCCATCTTCACCATAGAGCCTTTCTGTCATCTCCATCTTCTCCATCTTCTCTATCGTTAAAGGTTTTTTCCTCTTCACTTCTCCCTTATATATAAAAACTTCTAATTTGTGCATAAAAGTTTTAAATTTTTTTTTTAGAATCATAATTTTCAGAAGATTAAGAATAATATTTTGGTTTATGTGATTTAGTTTTTTTTAATCCTTTTTTTTAGATATGGCAACTACGGATAAAATTCTTCTTCCAAAAAGGTTATTCGAACATGGGACAGAGCTGACAAGATTCCAAAAAATCAACAAACATTGCTCAGAATGGCTAGTCAATTTTGTTGAAGAAAAAATTGGTATGAGTAGCTTCAACAAACTGAAGAAATCGTTTTTGGGTCCAATAATTGATGTTTTAAACAACTTGTACATGTATTTCTCAGCCAAACTGATACACTTACTCTTTCTTAGAAGGGTCTTAGTTAACAAGAACAATGAGTTATGGTTCTATTTTGGAGACCAACCTATGAGGTTCCCTGAAAGTGACTTTAGTTTAGTTACTGGGCTGTCATTAGGTATTTTGTGAGAACTACTAGAAAAATAAAGAGGGATCATGAAAAGATTATGTGAAATTAAAAATAAGATTACATTAAATGATCTCACAGAGATGTTAAAAACCAAATGTGGTCAGCTTAGTGAAGATGAGAAGATTCTTTTAGGTAGTTTGATTATAGTTAAGGAAGTGTTGATAGCACAAAATTCTAGTAATATTATTCCAATAGCGAACTTGGAGAGAGCTTCAGATTTAAAAATATTTTGCTGTTATCGATGGGGTAAGATTGCTTATAGATCTTTGCTAGAATGTGTTGAAGCGCTTAGTAAAGATATTTTGAGTGGAACTCAATATAGATTGTTGGGTTTTCCATTAGCAATACAATTATGGGTCTTAATCTCTGTGAAAAAATTGGGAAATGAACTTGGAGTAAGAGATGAGACTCGAAAAGGCCCAATATGTATGTAATGGATTATGAAAAACCGCATCCATCAACTCTTCAAATATCAAATTTTGAAAACACCAGGGAGGTAATTACTAACCATGTTTTATACGTTTTTATAAGTACTTTATAAATAATAGTAAATGCTTATCTATTTTTTTTTATTTTCCCAATTCCACGTAACCCCTATTATTAAAGATCGAATTGAAGACTATGATGAGCTTGCAGCAGTAATCAAGCTAATACTGAAAGGTTTCAAGCAGAAGCATTGGATTCAAGGTTGGGTGAAAGATGGAGAAGATTTTAGTGAAGATCAAATTAGTTTATCCCAAAAGATGGATTAGATTCTCAAGTTGACTACGGAAATAATGAACATATTAGTTAGGTTGGAGAATTAGTCGGTAAAAACATCTAGATAAGAGCAAGGAAATGAAATACCAAACTTTCATGTACTAGAAGAAGAAGAGCAAGGCAAAACATCTGGAGATGAACCAGAGGGAATCGAAGAACATGAGTCAAAATTTTAGGTATATCAAATTATAAACTTCATAAAATAGTGAAATGTTTATACATTATACTTGTCTATGAGTTACTCAGTTATTCATATATTTATTTAATTTTTCTTCACTTTATAATATCAATTAGCATGAAGAAGAACAACAAGAAATTCAAGAAGAGCAACAACAAAACTCCTAAGTAAAAGATTTAGTTTATTCTTAATGATTTATAAGGTAGGTTAAAAATACATACAAAAATGTTAATTATATCTATCAGGTTGAAAAGGAGGATCAGGAAAGAGAAGAAAATGAATTGCCCAACTTTCAGGTTTTTAAATTTATGGATTCGTTATATTTTATAAGGAAGTTTATAAATCTTTATAAAGTAGTGAAAGTTGAAGATGGTTGATTATGAATGTCTCAGGTTTTCATAACTTACTTTTTTATATTTAATAATATCAATTAGGCTGAAAAAGACAATCAACCGAAACAAGAAGAGGAGCATAAAAAATATTAGGTAATTGAAATACATTTAAAATATAAAAAGAGGACTAAGAAAAAATATTTAACTCGTATTGAAATGTAGGATGATGAAGTGGAAAACTTGTTGATGCTAGGCTGGAAATAGAGTGATGATATCAAGGTATAAATTCTCTAGTTAAGCATTTTTATCTTAAATTTTGTTTTCAAAATCTTAAAATTGTTAGTTGTCTCAGGCGAAAGAAGGAGATGAACCTAAGGGACTGGAAGTAGACGAAGAAGCAGCTGAGCGTAACAAATTAAAGGTACATTGATTTAAAAATACTTATTTTATGATTTAACAATATTGCTTATACAATCTAATATGAGAATATGGCATCAAATATGGTATAGGCTCAAACTGAAGAATATTTTGACAAATTTCCTTTAATGCTTTAAAAGTGGCATTCTTACAAAGGCTGTAAGATAGATGACATATTGAGCACAATACAAGATGTAAGTAAAAATTTAAGAGTAGAGTATTACATTAAAATTCTAACATATTTTGTTTTACATGATTATTTTGATCGAATTTTATATTTCAGGTTCTTTGGCCCAATAGTGCATGGAAAAAATTTATGTTATAAAATTTCATGAATCTTCTAAAGAAATTACAAAGGCCTATATAATAGTAGTATTGGTGGTTCACCCAGACAAGGTGTGGGAAAAAACAAAATGTGAAAAGCATACGGCAAATGCTACATAAATTTTTAAGTACTTAAGGTAATTCATATTATCATCTTATTTTAATGTTGAAATACTTTTTAAGAATTTAGTTTATGTAATTCCAAACTCTGTTATATGCAGGTGAAATATAAGAAATACCTGAAAAAGAGAAGGAATTGAGCTTATTTGGAAGAAATTCGAAATGAGCTTATATGAAGAAGTTTCTAGTTTTATTTTTCTGTAGGCTTCGTGCTTATATTGAATGTTAAAATACTTATAAGGAGGTTTATTATGTCTTAAAATATTTATGTTTAATCCAAACAAAATTCTTAAATAAGTCCACTAGTTTGTTTATTAAATTTTATAAGATACCTTATACACCTTAATAAACCCATTTCAAATTTTTTAAAAAAATCTCGAACATATAAAGTTCTCAACACTTAGTTGTTTTATGAGAAAATTATCTTTAAATTCTTAAAGAAATAAGTTTGAATTCCCTTGTGTTCCATCTGGTAGATGATGGTAAGGTTTACTTTTAATAAGTAAGCCCACTAGTTTGTTTATAAAGATTTATAAGATACTTTATAAACCTTAATAAAACCATATAAAATTAAAGAAATATAATTATTATTAAATCTCAATTGAATTAGTTTAAAAAACAATCAATATGAAATTTTAGATATAAAGTTTCAAAAAAACATAATAAAAATAATCTTAAAATAATTAAAAACTATAAGAAGTTTTAGTTTTACATAATATGGAAACCACAAAACGCATATCTAACTTGCATATCCCATAAACAAATTTGACATGCTGATGATGAACTCATATAATTTCTTGCACCAAACAAACGCAGAAATTTTGCTGTTTCTCCATTACATCCACACTTCTCTTTGACATAAAGCTTCGTTAACCCTCTTTGAACACGAAACGTTTTTGGACTGAGGTTTATGTCGATTGTCAAGTTCGAAATTGACAAGTTTTTAAAAAATAAATAAACTACTTTGTTTATTAATGTTTATAAGCTACCTTATAAAGCTATATAAAACCATATAAAATCAAATAAATATTTGTACCTGTAACTGTTTCTGTCATGGAAGGCTTGATAAATGTTTTTAATTTAGTGTAATCTTTTTGTTTTTCTTCACCCTCAAGACATATTAGAATCAACCAATAAATATATTGTGCATCACGAACCTTAGACAAAGATACATCATGAAACAATTTGAGTCCTTCATCTTTGTTGTTGTCGAAAAAAATTTATAAATTGCAGTCCAATGCAAAATTTCTGGATTTCCCGCAGTAAGAAATCTTTTGGTTTGTTGATAGAATTTCTATGTTTCTTCAACATATGGATTGAACTGGACATTTGCAAGTGCAGTTTCTGACAGGATGGAATCATCATCGCATAATTGCTTGAACTGCTTGCTAACCAATCGAAGTTGTAGAAGATTATAGATAGAAGAAATAGGACATAAACCTGCAATTTTGGATAGGATATGTTCAGGCAATATCATTATAGATTTTTTCTATGAAAGAGATTGGTTTTTTTCTTAGGCATGAATAACAATGATGAAATCAGTTATGTCGATGATGATAAGATGTATGTAATAGGTTGATATTTAATGAAAAAAAAGTTGCAGAGTCTCATTTATACGGTATTTGGAACGTTTTTGTTTGATTCATTGAACACGATTTATTAACCAAATAAATATTAGCAGTTATTTGATTGACTTTTATAGTTATCACAGAAATTAAACATCCCAATAATACTTGTGTAATAACTGTTTTAGAAGCTATGGCATGTAAAGGCACTTTGTCTTCTAAATGGATAAATGTAAGTGGTCAAACAATTTTTAAAACTAAAATTTAAATTCTTCATAATGATTCTTTATTAATCTTTCTAAGAAATTTTGTAAAACCTTATAAATAAATAAAAAACTTTTGTAAAACCTTATAAATTTTGATTTCCGTTTCTTGTTTGAGTTCTGCAGTTTTAGTGAAAGATATATCAATAATTTTCCAAACAAAGACACAACAAAAATTGTTAAAAAGGATATAGATTTAGAAAATTTTACTAAGATTTTTTGTTCTGCCCTTCTTATTCTATTATAAGTTTTTCCATGAGATGATTGTCCAACAACTGTCTCATTTTCATGTGGTGAGTCAACTTTTTCTTGTGCAGCTGTCTCATTTTCTTGTGCATATGTCATCTTATTTGTTGTGCCTTCTTTTGCAAAGCTATCTTGACTCAAGATATTAAAATTCGGAGTTTCAAAACTTGTGCTTGATGATTTTTTCTACTAAAAATTATTTAGTAATTGAAAATATTTCACAATTATAAAGAACCTACGATTAAACTATTTTTGAAACAAAATACCTTATTTGTGTCTGTTGGAGGTTCATCATTTTTAGGTACATAATCTTTTTGGGTATTTTCATCATCCCCATAGTAACTTTGCTCTTCTGGATTTGATTCTTTAACTGAATCATCAAAGTTACTTGGTTCTTCAAACTCAATATCGTCTTTCTCCTCTTCATTGACAATGTCATCACTGTTTTCATTTACATCCTTCTCTTTCATTGCCAATGTCATCTTTTTTTCCCTTCAAGTTTGATACAATTGATTAGAAACAATTTACTTCAAAAATCATAAATTATGATTTTATTAAGTTTTATAAGATTTCATATGAAACATAATAAGTTAATAGTTTTTATGATTCTTACACTTTGTGCCAATTCTTCATCTGACTTATTTTCTCTATTTGGATCTTCATCGGCAATCTGATCTTCATTTTCCTACATATTCAAAATATTGTTAATATATCTAAGAGAAAGAAATTTTGAAAATTTAATAAGTTTTGCTTTATCAACTAACTTGGCTGTCTTCTTCTTCGTTGTCGCTTGTATCCATTATGCTTTCTAAGACTTCCAACCTTTTATTAACCCCTTCTAGCTTATTTATAATTTTATCTAGCTTTTGGGATTCCGTGAAACTTTCTTTTTCTTTCCTTTGAGCAGAAAACTCTTCTACCGATATAAGAACATCAACACAACATTCATTCCAATCAGTATCCTTCATCTTGTATCCTTGTTGAACCAATGTGATTACTTCATTTTCAGTTGCAACAAGTTGTTCATTATCTGTCGGGTTTCCAATATAGATATAACCTGGACCTGTAAATTTAAAGTCAAAACAAACATTGAATATTATTTTTATTACGGTTTATAAGAAACACTATAAAACTGTATAAAAGAATGATTCTTAAGGAAAGCAATCAACATCAGATATTCTTTTAGAAGGTTTCATAAACAAGCTTATAAAAACATAAAAATTTACCTTTTCAAAGTTTTCCATTCTCCGCACTGCTGATATTGTTGGCATCCTCGTTTTTTCCCAATTTGTACAAAATGGAATAGATGGAATGCCAATAGTGGTCTTGGTTGGAAAGATTCTTCCTAAGATAGGAACAGCTTCTAATGCCCAAAGATGTAACGCTAAAGGAAATCCCTTTACTTCATAAGACCCTTTCTCCCATGTTTATGCAATCATTCTTTTGATATTATCAGCAAGTAATTTATATGCAGTTTCTCCCCACAGTTGGCTTCCATATTCTTCAAAATGTGCAGCCAACTTGATTCTTGAAGAAGAGATTAACTCCCCAACATATTTAGCTCATAAAATACCTTCTGTTATTATAAAACACGCTAAACTTAATCTCTCATTTGTTCTCATTTTTCTTCTATTATTTGAGAGAATATCAATTAAGTTCTTCAGAGAGACTTTTTTCTCCTTCATCTAGTCATAAATGTGCTTTTCTTTTGAGTGTTGTTCTTCTCTTTAACCTTGCTCACACTGTATTCTTGAGAATTACATTTTCTCTTATATTAGTAAGATTAATACATTTCTTTATAAAATCAACAAAAACTTATAACTTGTGAATGTTTTTACATGTTATCATGTAGAATTTTGTTTTTTGAGAATCTCATAGGATGAGAATCGAAGGTAAACCACAAGTTATCTCCTTTGGTCAGAACTCTTCGCTGCATAAGGAAGTGGAATATTTTGGATGAAACTACTAACTCTTTCTTTCTTCCCATCTCCAAAATGGGCTTCAAAAATGACTGCTCTAGTTTTTTCCTTTCTTCTTTACTCAAATTTTTTTTCTACAAATTCCACCAATCCCAAGTTGGAATGATTCGCAATGATTACCACATTGTCTAGCTCTCGCCTTGCTTTGTACAATCTTTCTGGTAAAGATAATGAATATGTAAGATCGTTACTATCCATCTTATCAAAACATAAAGCAAAATGTTAGATGTAGTAAGTTTTATAAGAAATATTATAAAACATTCTAAAAAAATTTATAAGAAAAATTATAAAACTATTTGTAAGAAATCTTTTAAAAATCATAATCTATCACATCATTAAATCTACAACTAACTATCACTGATTCATACTGTATTAGTTTAAATCCACTCATACAACTCCTCTTCTTTCAAACACATTTTCAAATAAGAGTTCTTTCGAGTTGCCTACGCGAGTTCTAAATCTTATTTTCCATGTTTGATCATCTTCATGTAATACATTCTACTTTCAGTTTCAAATCGCTAAACACTAATATATGAAAAACTCTAAATATACAGAAATCTCACAAAAATCATTGAATCTACTAACGATTTTCAGATCGAAGATCTGAGAATCAAATCTAAAATCTTAATCACAATTTTAGAAGCGCTTCTTAGATCAAAGATCTGAAAAATCAAATCTAAAATCTTAATCAATAGAAAATGCCGATTCAAGCAACGATTCTTAGTTCTTCGATCCAATCTAAAATCTTAGTCAATAGAAAACATCGATTCTTGCAATCTGAGAATCGAATCTAAAATCTTAATCAATAGAAAACAACGATTCTAGAAACGATTCTCAAATCAAAGATGAGAATCTAACTTAAAGATGAATTAATCTAACCTTAAAACCGGTTCTCAGATCGAAGATCAAAGATCTAGGTTGGTCTTCAAAATCGCCATCAGAGAGCGAGAGAGATTTTGTAGGAGTTTAATGTTTTTTTCTAAAAAATGGGAGGGGTAAAATTATCTTTTGCGTTTTAGCTATAGTGGTAGGCTTCTAAGTCAGAATCTATGTAGGGCTATTTTTTGTAGCAGAGTCTAAGATAGGAGAATTTTTGAAAAACACCCTTATAATTAAAAGTAATTTATAATACAATTATTTACTATCTTATTTATATTAGATATTAGATAATTTATTAAAATTAAAATCAAACAATGTAATATGAAGAAAACAAACAAATGATACTAGAGCAACCTTTAAAACCGTATTATATTAGTTCATTTTCAATTAGAAATTAATATAACAATATAAAAATTATTCTTACTAGAATGACCTTATCATAAAACATATAATCACATATAAAATTAATAATCACTTTGAGTATCATTTATTTATTTATGTTATTAATCTCATAATCGAGTAATTAATAAACAGTTATTGTAAATAATTAAAAAAATTTTGAATAATTAGTTTTGATAGTTGGAATTTTGAATAATCAGTTTCTGATAATCACCTAATCCACGTTATTTTAATATATATATATATATATATATATATATATATATATATGATTCATATTCTTCCAAATATTTGGGTTTGAATGTTGGATTTCGAAATTTTCAGTTTATTCAAAATTTAAAAACGCTACACAAATAGCAAACCAAACCAAAATAATTTACTGATATTGTTCGGTGTAATAAAATCACAAAGTGGATGTAATGTATATATTACATGTACGTCATTCTATCAACAACCGAACCAATATAATGAATCATATTCAGAATATTAGGAATTAATTTTTTTCAGTTATAAATTACAAATAAATAATGATATTATTCAATATAATATAATCATTGTCATTTTTATTCAAAATTTAAATAGGTTACACAAATAGCAAGCCAAAACCAAAATAATTTTGAACTATTTTTATAATAAACTAATGAACATTATTTTCCTAAAAATTTTAAATAATAATTTTTAATCATCTGAATATTCAGTTTATTATACGGCTAATGCAATTTTATTATATAAATAATATCATATATTATTATTAATCATTTTTTCTAATTTATATTAATTAGGTGTATATAATTAATTTTTATATCCTAGGTTTTGTGTGTTTGAAAATGACAATAATTTTTTATTCCATCTTTTTTGAATAGATTTATTTATAAAAAAATATAAAACAGATTTTTGTATTTAATTTAATAGAAATGAACTTATATTATATATATAAAATAATAATAATAATTTATATACAAATTCTTTATTTTTATATCCTCACATAATAATATATATATATATATATAAATATTAATAAAAATGGATATATTATATCGAATTAATTAATAATATATAATAATGATACAAATGAATACGAGTTAAAAACCATAAATGAAGGTGGGTTTTATAACATTAATAAATACAAGTTGCGAGTGGCATTTAGCCTAGTAGCAAATGGTAAGTCCACTAAAGGCATGCGCACTTGCACGTCGAGGGATCGAGTCCCGCCGCCTGCATTATGCATGAACTTGGATAATGGGCCGGCCAATTGTGGCTCAATGTTGACAAAAAAAATAATAATAAATACAAGTCTAAAGACCTAAATGAACTTGAGTTCAAAAACCTATATGACACAAGTAAAAAAAGTTTATATGCAAAAATTGTAATGCATCAAAACCTAAATCAACAAATATCAAAAAATATATTTCATGTATAACACCCATCATCATTATAAATTGATTTTTAGTATCTCAAATATATGTAAAATTAATAAATTTAGAAATAAAAATCAAATCATGAAAAAATCAAATATTACATATAAATTTTATAAATAAGTAAAAATAACTACAAATGCATATTGATTTTTCACAAAAATATATCTTGTGCACAACACTAGGCATAATCTAGTAATATATAAGATATTTGTATATTTTTTATGTTTTATAAACATTTGATTTATGTATTATGAATATTATTACTTTATATTTTAAAATTACATAAAATTTATAAATTATAAGGTAATTTTTAAGCTTAATTTAAAAACATCATCGTCGATCTTTGTTTATGGGCTGGTTGTCGGTGGCTTCATCAGCTCCGACACCAACTCCCCCTCAATCTCTACTCTTTTTGTCTATTTTATGTTAGTTATTAGGGATTAAAGGTCAAAACTTTAGACCGGAAAATATGGAGTTTGACCTTCTTTATAGATCTGGTGATGGTGCTTCTTCAATGATCGTCTATTAACTTTAGAGTACCTTTCAGAGGAGATAGTTTGCTCACGGAAATGAAAACCAACAGGATTTTGGCATTAAAGTAGAGTTGGGACTTGGGAGTCTTGTCTCGGATTTGCTCGGCTGGTGGCTCTAAGGCTTCACCAATGCATGCATGTCACAATACTCGCCGTCAATCCTTGATGGCTTCACCATGACTCCCTAAGGTTTTTCAGATTATGTTACTTCTCTTCCGAAGTTTCCAGATTTTGTAGAGAGGCGGAGAGTCTCCACTGAGATTCTCTCAGGTTCTGGTTTCTCTTCGGAAAGCCGGTTTCAATTTCCTTAGCTTTGTTAAAAGTTATGTTTTGTGTCATGTTTGTACTATGTTTTTATATCGTTTTTTTTTGTTTCTTTTTCCTTTCACCGGCGATTTTTGGATCTACCGTTTGCGGTTGGTTTTTTATTTTCTTTGGTTTTTTTTTATTACTTCTGGATGATTGAAAGGAGTTATTCTTTGCCATAATTCTCTTATCGACGATTGTATTCTCACTGCTCCATTGAGTGGGGGCGTTATAGTGAGATAAAGATCAAGGCCAATGATGTAAACCTTGATTGAGTCGGAGACGGAGCCTGAAGATGAGAAGAACAGAAGAATCTGATCCTCTGAATTAATACTTGGGAAAAAGTAATCAGAGAAAAGAACGGTGGTTATGGTGCAAACTTCACCGACGGTTCACGGAGACTGCATCGTGGTACTCAAATTCAGCCAACATGTGGCAAACCTTTCTCCAGCAACGTGATTTTATTGCCACATCATAACCTAGAATGTTCCTTTATTAGGTTCTTTGTTTTGGCATCATATTTTAACTCTATGTTTCGTATCTAGAATAAATCTTTTATGTTTCTTAAGGTTTGACAACCACATTCCTCTCTCTCTCCTTTAGAGAGAGAGTTTTCTCTCTAATCTTCCGGTGAGTTTATCGCCGGTTTCTCTCTTCTCTCCTTCATATCTTTCAGAGATAAATCCTTGACATAACCCCTCCTATTGATAGGTAGATCTCCTCTCCGTGCTGGTTCCCACCGACGGATAAACTCAATATCTCATTCATGTGGTGGTTCTTCACTGGCGGATTAACTCAATATCTTATTCTTGTGGTGGTTCTCCACCGGCGGATAAACTCAATCTCTTTTCCAATGTCTTATTGGATCTCATATCTTTGTGCCTTTTTTCTTGTTTCTTCTACATACAACACAATATTATCCTCAACCTTAGTTGTATATGTCTGTTTTTTGTTGAGTACTTTTGCTCTGTTTGTGTTGTCTTTTAGTTTAAATTAGATCTAGTTTAAGTTAATAAGATCCGGTTTTAGTTGTCTATGTTTTCAGTTTGATCCTCCGAAACTCTTTCTCTTTAGTCTCTGTTAGATTTGCATACAAATCATTTATCGTTGGTGCTCTGATTTCTCTCTGTGAATCTTTGGCTACCTTCCACCGTCATCGAAGAAATGAAACAGGTGGGTCAAATATCAGAAACCACGGGTTGGTTCCGAGGGGTTGAAGTATCTGGGAGTTGGGTTTTGCCCGTGACAATCTCAGGTTCTGACAGCTTGATTCACAGAAGAGTTTTCTTTGGAGTGATGAATGATTGGCGAAGACACTCACAGTGGTTCCGGCTTTCGTCTTGTCGGAGAATGCATGGCGGTGATACAGGAAGCATGACATGTAGAGGAATCTTCCTCAAGCTTTAGCTCTCATATGTCGTATACGTGGAGACAACTGTTCGATGCAGAGACAACACTTCAACGTGGAATTGCTGCAGATTTCACATTGGTCATTTGGGCTTCTCTATATTTTATCTTCATTGTCTCCGTTGTAACACTTTTCAGTCCTTTGAGGTTTTATTAATAATAGACAGAAAAAAAAAAAAAGGGTTGACAACCTAAATACCCTTTAAACTTAAATTTATATAACATATGTTATGGGAAAAAAAAAGAGATAATTTTTAAGATTTTTATCTCATGATCTAGCATGAGTTTAGAATCTAGTTATAGCATTAAACACCATTACAATGATCAAAGTCAACTATATAATTTTAATAAAATTTAGTTATCATTTTGACATACCAAGTTGTATATCCGCTACCGTGAGTTTTTTCCTATGCATATAATGTTTGAATCATTGTAACTACAAATAATTCTATCAATATATCTCTAGAGCTTCTTGTATTCAATAAGTTTCTTTGAGTTTAGTTGTATCCTCTGCCCAAAAAAAAAAAAAAAAGGTCGTATCCTCTGCAGGCACGAATAGTCACATTTTGTCTATAAATGTTGAATCAACATTTTCTTCTTCTTCTTTTGTTTCACGAAAACACTTTAGCATGCTTGCATTGACCTCTTTCTTCTCATGTTCTATCCTTCTCTTTGGTTCTGCAAATTCAAAGAGCCAAGCAAGATTTCGTCAGAAAAGATACAAATTATGGTTTGCTTTAGTAGTTGTTAGTGAAACTTTACTTTTGTTTGTAATTGTTCGGCGTGTGCAAGCCAAAAACTCATCCCAGCTTTGTTGTTTGAGTTCTTGCTTAACTTCTTCTGAGAGCTCAATGTTTGGTTCCCTTCCACACATAAATGCAGCCCTAGCAGCGGTAATAATTTTCAATGGAAGCTTTCAAGATATCTGATTAATAAAAGAAAATACAACTACCTATCATATAAACGAGCAGCCTCTTCCTGAGAAGAGAAAGTTCCCAAGTGAATCTGTCTCTTCTCGACTTTAATGGCGGCTTGCCATTTCATGTTCTTGTAGTAGACCCCTCTCATCAAACATGGTTCTTGGTTTTGCACTTGTTTTCTTCTATGCCGCTTTCTTCGTTTCAGAGGCTGGTCTGTCAATGGAAGATATAGAAAATAATGAGATATTTGGTCAATTCTGACCTATCTAATAGACTACAAGCTTAATCAATGAGTTAACTAGTGAAAAATGCATATGTTTTGCTCACTTTTTGGTGAGATGGAACCAGAATCAACCAGCGAGATATCTGAGTAATTAGACCTGAAATGCATATGTTTTGACCGTGTTCTTCGGCTCCCTTCTTCAGTAGCCATTTCCTGCCAAATCAAAAGAAGCAAGGCTCAATTGTTAAAATGAAATACAGTCTTCTGTGTTTTATCGGTCACTAAAGCAAGCTCAATTGTTAAGAGGCCTTGAATTCCATCCAACAAGATTTTTTTTTCTTTAACAGACTCCAGAACTTAGATTTATAAAACTGGCAAACTGCAATAGTAACGCTTAACCAATATAAAATCACATCATTGTAAATTTCATTACTACAGTTGATACAACAAACCACTTAAACCGATTGAATGAAAATATTGCATTAGAGGTTTCAGATTGTTGTACGTAACTTATATTTACTGTTCTTTCACTCGCCCTTACACATATGATAGAAGTCACTTATTCGATTCTGCGTACCTCCTCATTAGGCTGTATGAACGTTTCGGCTGATCCAGGATTATAAGTTGGTCTGGCATTAGGATTTGGAATCCCAGTGATCATCTCCTCAGCAGTTAGAAACGGAAGTGGTGTCACATAACCATCTGGTCCTAGAGCAATAAAAACAATCCAAAAACTCAGTTGATAACTTAACATTATGCTAATATTTGGACCATATTGCGTAATGTTCAACAACATTGCTTACCACAACAAAGACCTAATAGTCTGCGCCTTCGTAAGCTTACCATATCGAGTTTTTGAATGTTTTACTTCTCTCCTGGAGACCACAACACAGTACTGATCATAATAGAAGCATAGAAACTGAATAATGTATGTGTAAACAGTTTGAATTTTGTAAGATTCCACTAAATATGCCAACTTTAAGCTTCATTAACCATAAAGTTTGGTGTTTTTGAGACCACTAAGATGCAAAAAATTAACATGTAGATCCGACAAGAAAAATTACTTTATTTCCTCCAAAAGTCAATTGACAGGTAATCAAACTCATCAAAGTACGTGAAGATAGGCATGAATCGATTGAATCTGTGCTTAATGAAAAGAGGAATTGGACTTATCAATAAAAACGAAGACTTTTTCAATCAAAATTAAGTCAACCCCTCAATGAGAACCAAACCAAAACCTATCACCACCTTTTTTCATGGATTCACTAATCAAGGCTACGAAGGGAAAGAACAAAGAGACTATGAGAACCCTAAGCTAAATCCAGAATTCAGAGTCTGACCAATTTAGAGGAGCACAAACACAAGAAACCAAAAATAAGGTTTTAAGTCTCCTCCGAGGAAACAGAACCAACTAAGACAAAACTAAACACAACCCATTGTTCAAAAACCCATCGGAAGCCGACCCATTGCATCAGAATCAAAACTTTAAGGGGACAAAAAAAAAACAGAGACCGGTTTAAGGAGACCAAACAGGAAAAATTAAAAGAAGAAGAAAAAAAACAGGAAAATCCGAGCTAAAAAAAGGGAAAAAATTGATATACCTCTGAGAAGTTGGTAAGTGACAATAAGGTCGTATTATATAATTCTGAAATTTGTTTGTTTGATTTTGTTATTAAACATAGAAAAGCTAGAGATAGAGAGAAAGAGTTGTGGTGGTGTTTGAGGCTCATGCATCTACCACCTTTGTCCTCTATTTATTTGGTTGGTAAACGCTCAGGAGACAAGAAGAAAGGCAAAATTATTATTTGACAAAACCTTTTGTTAAAATGGAAATATTTATTTTTAAGTAGAGTAGATAAAACTTGCAAACAATAATAGTAATAATAAATAATTTTCAAGATATATGCTAAGAATAAAAGCCCATGAGGTTTTGATAAAGTTAAATCCACGAAGCGAACGTGTGATTATATTAGTATTTTTTTGTTTGCTTCTCCTCTCACTTTTTGAATTCCAAATCTACCCTTTTCCATTTTTTTTTTTTGTCAACATTGGATCGACAAGGCCCGATCCATAGCCTAAAGCCCATCTCTAAAATTCCTTTTTTAAGCTACCATAATGCAGCGGGTAGGAATCGAACCCTGGTGCCAAGTCATTAGCTGGATCATCCTAGCCACCAGACTGAGAGCAACTCGGCACCCTTTTCCATTTACATCCTTCGTTTCATATTACTTGTTATTCTAAACTAAATTTTTTGTTTCATTTTAGTTATCATTTTCACTTTTCAATGTAATTTTTGATACAAAATTATCTTCTTTGTTTCTAATTTAATAAATAATGTATTAAATAGTTTGGAATTTTAATAGTCAAATAAGGACATAACATAACATTTACCTATTTTCTTAACGGTGAATTACTAAACTAGTCTCTTGTGACCCTAAATTGACTATAATAGTCTAAAAAGATTTTTATTACAATTATACTCTTTTCGCGATTTTAATACTATTTTACTCATGTTCTCTTTGAAAAGAAAAAAAATTACGAAACTATCATTAGTAATTTAATGTCAACAGACAGAAAACTTACGAAAAGCTTTTGTAACGTTGTAGGTTTTGTTGTCAAGTGTTGTAGGTTTTCATTTTCCTCTGTTGTAGGTTTAAGTGTTTTATATTATGTAGGTTTACAAGTTACATTTTTATAAATTAAGTTCTCCTTGGTTTATTTTCTTTGTTGCAAGTTTTATCATCACATTCTCCTAGTTTTGTAGGTTTTTCATTAAATTCTCCTGGTTATGTAGGTTTGTTATCGGTTTAGTTGTCGGTTAAGGTTTTCGTTTTGTAAGTTTTGTTTTTTATTTGTTGTAGGCTTAAGAATTTTTTTTGTAAGTTTTTATATGGTCTCTTTTGTAGGTTTATTTATCAGTTATTGTACGTTTTGTAGGATTGATTTCTCTTATTTCTCGGCTTAGTTCTCTTGTAATGTAGGTTTTGTTTTTGTCTGTTGTAGGTTTAATGATTATTCGTTGTAGGTTTTTCTATGGTCCTTATTATAGGTTTATTTAAAAGTCAATATAGGTTTTGTATGATTGATTTATCTTATTTCTCAACTTAGTTCTCATGTTATGTAGGTTTTGTTTTTGTTTGCTGTAGGTTTAATGGTTCTTCGTTGTAGGTTTTTCAGTGGTCCTTGTTGTAGATTTATTTTTCATTTCTAATGTCTTCGTTGTAGGTTTATTTTTCATTTCTACGATCTTTCGTGTAGGTTTATATGTGTAAGACATCCTCTCTAATTGTAGGTTTACTTTTACGTCTTGTAGGTTTTCCTATTTCGTCATCTTCCTGTTATCATACAACTTAGTTCTTCTGCATTGTAGGTTTTACGTTAGTAATTCTATGTTTTCCGTGTCTCTTTGTAGGTTTTTCAGGTATAAAACTTATAAGGTTTAAAGACTGTTTATCCCAACATTTAAAACACACATACCTTCTTCTACATAAAGGATGTTGTCAACGACCATTGACACCATTTTTTATCTTTATTCAAGCTATTACTTATTTTTGTAGGTTTAGTTCTCATGCTTAGTAGGTTCAATTTGCATGTTTTGTGGACTTGTGTTCCGAATTTTTAGTTCAATTATTGAGTTTAAACACCTCAAAATATAAATGCCACAATTGCCGAAAAGTCACACGTTTTTCATTACAAGTATTTGAAAAAAATAATTCAGACAAACCTACAATACTTTAAACAAAACCTAAAATGAACCAACAAACATACAAAACTGAAACACTTTTAAACAAAACGCTTATTCAAAAAGTTCATTTTTTCTAAAAAAAATTGTAATGGCATTTCTGTAATAAAAACGAAAAAATATTCACAATGGCATTCTAGTAATAAACAAATCATAAAGGAAAATTTTAGACTTTTCCACACCTTCTACCTTTTGGAGGGTAAAAAGAAACTATTCTAGTAATTAATGGATCATATTAAACTATTTCAGTCATTCTTTCTTTTTTAATATATGTGCAACACTCTAGAATGACAACTAAAATGAAACGGAGGGATTATAGAATATTATAAGGTTTTTCAAATATTTTTTTTTGTGGGCTTACTAAGTAGGAATAGAACTCCTTGGATCTAATTGCTTAGAATAAAAAAATCATTTGTAGATGACATGTTTATTTTGTTACCAATCTACATTTCATTTGAAACAACTTTTTGCAAACAACATTATCGAAAGGTCGTTTGCAAAAAATTATTTCGACTAATTTAGTTCATTTGAAAAAGTTGTTTGCAAATAGAGTTATTTACAGTCATTGGAGATGACTTTCGTTTGTATTTACAAATATTTATTTATTTTTACATATTACACAGATTATGATTTAAAAATGAGTATATAATTCACATTATGGTTCAAGAAGAAGAATAAAATAAATTATCGAAAGAACTTTGAATGATTTAAAGAGCTGAACTTCTTTATAAGAAACTATTTGTTCTATTAGGATTAGGAATATTTTTTGTTTGATTTTTCCTAAATATAAGGTATTTGGTTAATCATTGAATTAATGTTCTTATCATAATTTAACAAAAAAAATTATTTAATTAAGGATCTTATCATAATCTTAACAAACTTATTTTGTTAAAACAACTTCAAAAAAACTTAGTCAAATTATTGTTTTAAAATTCAACCAATCAAATTATGGTTCAAATTCAAATACGACCAATCATGGTTCAAATCAAATATGACCAATCAAATCAATAAAAATTCATTGCTACAAAAAGACATGTGACAAATTATGTAAACAAATTTATTTACACAAATTAATTATCTAATACAAATAGACCATATCATGGATTTTAAATCTCTATTATATTATTATAAATTATACGGATAATTCAACGCTACAATTTTATTATAATAGAGATATTTATTTAATAAATAAATTAAAATATAATTAAAATAATTGATAGGGATGTTTGTTGTGTATTTAAATTTAATTTTTAAAACATATTTAAACTTGAATAGATTTTTAAATATATGTGTCATAAACATGATAAGTATATCATTATCATTATAATATAATACGTTGATCAGTTGATCATGCTAGTAATTTGATGTTAATACAAAAACAAATTTCAAAGAAATAAAATATTTTAATTAATTTTCATCTTTAAATTATTTCTAAATTTTAAAGTATAGAATAGTTACTTTTTATTATAAAATCTCCAACTAATAAATTGAAGAAAATTTTAATCTTATTTTATCATAACAAACTATTTTTGTGGTCCAAATTTCAAAATTGTAATTCAAATATTACAGTTATGCTACATATATCAACAACTAAATGTTAGTGGTCCGAATTCAAAACTGTAATCTAAAATTTAACATTGAAACCCAAATTTCAAAATTTAGATATATGATAAATATAAAAAATGGTAATATATTTAAAGTGAGAGTTGTATATATAAACGTTTTATATATGTTATGTATCTAGAAAATATGTTTTATAAATCTTATATGATAAAAATATGTACATTAATTATATAACTATAGATATGTGATAAATTTAGTTTTCCAGATTTTGTGAGATATTGTGTATCTTTACTAGGAATATACCCACTTGTTTTGTTTTGAAATGAAAATAACTTAATAATATTTAATTTTTTTAATCAACAAATTTTTTACCTATATATATAATTATGTATTTGAAAATAGAAAATAAGAATATATTGTAGTAACAAATGTAAGAAGTTATATGATTTTTTTATTTTAAGAATTTGAGAATATTTTTTTCTCAATGATGGAAAATTGTTAATATTTAAATTCAACAATTAGAATTTTAAACCTACCTTCTGAATCTAAACCATGAGCTAATTTTAGCTTATGATTTTCTGGAAAATCATACTTTCTAAACATTAATTGTGAAAGTAAAAAACAAGTCTATTCCTGGACGTAAAACCTGACACTCAAAATCCAAACCAAAATAGACCGGAACTAGAGGGACCGAATACCTAAATGGGTTCTAAATCTAATTACCAGAAAAACCAAATCCAAACTCAAACTCAAACTGGAATGAGTCCTAAATATATTTATCCGGAGAACTGAATACAAACTCACCGGAATCGAATCAAAAATTCAATTTGTACCTGATAAATTTGTATTAAATTTTTAGCTTTTTAAGAGTTTTTTTTCTATTGAATCTTAAGCCAAATTTTAGTGATACTTATGGTCAATTAATTATTTTTTACCTATAGTAAGGAATACCTCAACTAAAGTTCAAAATGAAAGTGTATCCTGCTTTAATATATAAGATAATTTTCAAACATTTTTGCTCAAAGTAAGTTGGTAATTTTAAAACTATTAGGTTCTTTATTTGTTCATAATTAAATTTTTGCCATATATTTTTGCAACTTTAAATTCATTAACTTAAATGAAATCCTGTAATTTTTGCCATGCTGTAATGACTGATTATTTGATTTCAATATAAATTGTTTTCGACAAATACAGAAAAAATATTATGTATAAATTAGTTGGTAAGGAAGTATGATTTTTCGAGGAATAATCACTTTTTCATGAACTTAAGTGACCATTGTTTCAGGCTTAACAGAGATCTATAACTATTGGAAAACTTAGAGATTGTGCAATTTCAATGTTACCCATATCCTTTCGGGTATTCGCAGAATCTCATGTCGACTTTGTACCTAACCTGACCTAATCTTCTCATCAAGGGGCTTAGATACATTAAATCGGGTTCTTCAGTCCTGAAAGACTTTGTTGTGTGAGTATGGTTCCCCTATCTCAATCATTTCAAATTATTAATGCAAAGGATGTTACTTCTGAAGTAACAATCAAGAAGTAACAATTAAACAAAAGGTGAAAGCGAGCATACGAAGATGCAGAATCATGCAAAATTGTCAGAAGTTTGGCTTTGTTTGAAAGACCTTTCACCGTTTGTTCAAGCTCAAATTATGATACAAGATAGCTACGGGAGTTATCTTTCATTTTGCGGTGGTTTGAGGGCAATCAGACAAAAAGTTAGGAGGATATGAAGTTTTTACTGAAGATAGGTCATCCTTGCCGTTAACACACAGATCGATCGGTCCACCATCCTGAAAATCTACCGTCCAAATTGGAGATCGACCAGACTTGCCATAACGATTGATCTTAATCATGGGATCGATCGGGTCCACCTCCAGATCGATTGATTTAGTCCAGTTTCTCAAAAAAACCATGATTTTGCCTCTTATATGATTCAGTTTTATTCAAGTTGTACAAGAATGAGTTTGATCTTTCAAAACGAGTTTGCCTCTAACATGTTCTATTCACTTTTTCAGTTTTGGAGACTTTTCTACTTTTCTTGTATGCTCTAGGGAGAATATTTCATACTCTGCAATTTTTTGAATAAGAATTTTGAACCCTCTTATTTTATTTATTTTTTAATTCCATTATGTTTTCCTTGATATCTTTGGCTTTGTTCCTTTGAATTATGTCTGGGTAATCCTCCAATCAAGTTTAGGGTTTTTAGGGAATGTAGGGAATCAATGAATTATTGACAAATAGGGTTTAATCTTGTTGTGTTCTTCATATATTGTTGGCTTTAATGCTTAGATTAGCTTGATCAACTAGTTTATGATTATAGTTTGTTTAACTCATCAAAAGTGCTTGTTAGATGCCTGAAAATATATAGATGAGCAAATTATCCTTGAAAGATGATGTTAAGGCAATATATGAACTTACTAGACCTGCTTGCTAATGCGTGTTCATATCTCTAGGGCCAAACATAAGCTTAGGATTCTAGGTTGCTAGACATAGTAGTCGACGCCACGACAGTGGGTTTGCTATACATTAGTGTTCAATGTTCGAGAATTGGTCTTAAACTTGTCTTGAATAGTTCCCTGATTTAGATTCCTAGTTTCCTAATGAATTCCATGTCCAAATGCTTTTCATTATTAATTTAACATCGTTTATTTACTTGATTTGTTTAAGTGCAATCACCACCATTACTTTGATTTATCTTACCTAGAATTTTATTTAGAGATTGATAGAGTAACTACTTGGTCTTCGTAAATTTGATCCCTTTATTACTAATTTGTTTGATGTGCACTTGCGATAGTTTATAAGGTTAAAACATGTTATCAATTAGGCTCAGGGATGTGGTCTTATAAAATGGGTTATAGGGGATGGTAAGCAAGCTCATTAGCAGAGTTATGGGGGGTGGTCTACTACAGGGTATACATTATATGGGATCATAGGGTACCACGTCTAGAGTTTAAGATTGACTCTGAGATTGTAGTGGGCTTTTTTATAGGCAGAGATTGAAGCATCTCATCCCTTGTCATTCTTGATACGTTTGTGCCAAGGCTTTCTCAAGGAGTGTGAAATGTCCATATCTCACATGTGTATAGAGACACTAACCGTCTGCCATACGGGTAAGTATACTATGCGTTTACTTTTCCCTAAGGTTTTCATAGATGTCTTGATCCTCCTGAGAAGCTTGTTTTTATTTTCTTAGATGATGTTAGATGGACTTTGATCACAAAACTGATTCTCTCATGATTCTTTTTAGTTTTGTTTTTTTTTTGGTCGAAAGATTATTTGGTGTGTAATTTGTCCCTCTTTCTCGACCTAAAAACAAGTGTTTTTTTTTTATAAATTTTTTGTTAGACTCTAATGACATTAGTTATAATACTTACGACATCAATATTAGACATTAGAAAAGATTCATTTTAAATGTTACCTTTAGTAGATTTTTGTGGTCTCGAAGAATTCGAAATCTTGGATAAAACAAATGCCAAGTGTTTGACAAAAACAAATGCATATTGTTTTACATGGTTATATCCAGGATGGACCTTCGTAACGAGAAACTTAACACAAAATAAAAGTCAATTTTGCATTTTGATGAAGTTGTGTAATTCTATGGAGTTCCATAGGTTTCTTTACGTGATGTGAAGTATATGTATCACTTATGCCTGGGGCTTATCGATTACGACTCATCACAAACTTTATTTTTGTCAACCTTACTCTAATAATTGGATCCAAAAGGTTTGATCCATAGTCAAAGCCTATATTCTAAAATCCCTCTCTTTTCCTGCTATTTGCATCGAGGAGGAATCAAACTCTAGTGCATGAGGAATGCTAAAATGGCCACTTGATATGTATGCATTTTAGGAGCATCATTTAGCATACTTTGCATTTATATTCATAGCATTCCCATCACTTTAGAGTCCTTTTAGGTTCATATTGCATATTTTGCATTTGCATTGCATACATTTGCATATAGAGCTATTTTAGGTATTTCGGAGCATATTTTGGAACGTTTTGCACGTAAGCACCATCATGAATTGAATTGGAGGAATGATCACAACAAAAGAAGTAGCTAAGTCCCCATTTAGCCTAACTCACCACCACAAATCTCCATACATGGGGTGAGTTCCATCTAAATGGCCCAGAAACGTCAAACTGAAGCACCAGAAGCCATTTTTGGAGGACTTTCAACTGAGCTCGCCCCTTGAGCTCGCCATAGGGGGCGAGGCCACCTTCATATGATCACAACTCGCCAAATTCATGCCCCAAGATTCTCGTTTTAAGTTCCCACATGTAACTCGCCATACATGGTGCGAGTTGGCCATTTCTCGAACTTTGACCATTTTTTATGTTGACTTTCTTTTAGGGTTTTGTAAGTGGGCTATAAATACACCTTTTAGACCCACAAACAAAGGACCACACCTCATTTTACTCTTTTGCTTAGTTTCAAAGTTGTTTTCTATCTTTTCCCTCTTTTATTCAGATTTTGATCTTCATATATGATATGGATGCTTGAGTTTATGCAATTTATATTTATTTAATCTTGTTCATCTCTTTCTCATCTTTCTTATCAAGCCATTTATTTTAATTTCTGGTTTTTGCATTTTCTTATGAAGTTTGAGTAGTTTCATTAGGGTGATGCGGAAATGAGGTAGATCTATGTGGATCTAGGGGATTCGAGGTTGCTTAAGCTTAGAATTGTTAGGATCTCTTCAGATTTAGTGATCTTTATGTTTATTTCTTAGTAGCTATTTGAAATTGGATTTGTTGCATTCATCCACCCACCAAGTGTTTGATGAAATGCTTTACTGAACTAAATTCTGATATTTTCTTGTCTAGCTCCGGAGATTGATTGTCTAGGCTGATTATTCGCTATTGTGGATTGTTTCTTCATGCTTGCTTGATTAGATTTTGCTAATGAGAATTAGGTCTGGTTCTAGTTAAGAAAAGTTCAATATTCATGAGAGTGATGTTGATTGTGTTGAATCCATTGCCTTGAGATCGATCCTGCTGGTTTGTTAAGCAATCTAGAGTTCCCTAGCTAAGCATAGATCAAAAACCTCACTCCTCATTGTCCAGCTCTCTTATTACTTTGTTGTTGCTGTTCTTATTTACTGTTCTTGTTTCTTGCTCTGGTTTTAACTCATTTCACTGTCTCTTTATGCCATGTTTTTATTGCTCTGTTTACATCTTGCTTATTTGTGATTGTGATAGAATCATCATCTTTTAGAATTGGCTTGGATTAGATTAGTTTATCACATCCTAAGTGCTAGCAACACACTTGTTGGTTCCATACCTTATATACTATAAGGATTTAATAAGTTGGTTGCAAAATCTTGTTATCACCACTACCACTGTACCATACGTCCTCAGCACATCACAAACTTTTAACTCTCTGATAAAAAATATGCGTCTCAACACAGATATAAAAAATGAAGCAATGACTACTAAGAGGTTTCTTACCCCATTGTTTTTCCTTGGATTTGACCAGAGAACATATCTCAAGGAGATTCTCTATATTTTGTGACCTCAGCTACTTAACCAATGTCTTATTGATGATTTGGTAACAATAATTGCAATACACGTTAAGTATTCTATTATGGGGGAATCTGCACCAACTTCTACTAGGAAAACTACAAAGATGATCCCCCTCGATCAGAGAAGGAAATTTTAATCATGGCATCATAAAGATCTTCTTTCATGGACAAAGGAACTAGAGGCTTGCCGATTACCTATTTGGACATCGAATGTTTCCAAGTCGTTGTTGTACCATCGAACACAAATTATGATCAAATTTCACTTTTTACAAGAATCAAGTACACCCAAACAGCTTTTGAAAATTCATTTACAATAGTAACAAAATACGTAACACTACACTAATAAGGTATACAATAAAGCTCCCAAATATCACAATGTATCAAATTGAATGAAGTAGATGCTTATTAGAAACATAATAAAAACTAGAATTGATACACTATGATATTTGGAGGCTACACGAATGAAGGGATATCCAAAGCTCGATAATCATTAAGTGAAATTATGGAAAAAGGTGAATCTGGGGGAGAATTGAAGGAGTAACCAGTGATGATAGAATCAAAACAACTCCTCAAATGGCTTAGTAAATAAATCAAAATCAAAGCCCACGAGAAATGAGCTGATATGCTTGGATACCCAACTCAACGGGAAAACGATAAGAGCGATGGTAGATACTGGGACACATTAATATATTGCCAATGATGATGGGTGAGCTCGGTGAATAAAAAGGCTCAACTACTTGTTGGATTCACAAGAGGGGTGGATATGAACATGGGAACATGAAGGGGTCTATGTTAGCCCACTCACATACGCCCAAATACACAAGTCAACAATTCAAAGCCCGCCAACAACTAATACTGCAATCTAGCTCATGAAGACTAAAGAAACAATTGCAGAGATCGTACAATCACCTGCAAAACCTGCAACATTACCAATTTCAACTTCAAAGCCTGAATCATCGAACGTTGGAGACAAACACATCGTTACTCACAAAAAATCCTCACTTCTGTCTCATTGACTTTTACCCTTGCTTGTACTTTAATTTATTCTAGATCCCTCTATTGATCTCTATAAGAGACAATACTCTGTAATCGTTTTGCTTCAAGTCAATACAATCAACTTCTCTTTTGTTAACCTTTCTTTGTCTTTTACATGGTATCAGAGCTTTTGAAACCCTAACAGGTCCATCAATGGCAGAAAATCAACCCAACCCTCCTAATCCTTACCATTTTCCTAGTAACATCCATGTTGTCAGTTCAGTCACGTTAAAACTCAATGATACAACTACTTATTGTGGAAAACACAGTTTGAATCCCTCTTGTCCAGCCAAAAGTTGTTAGGTTTTGTCAATGGTGGTGTAGTGCCTCCAGCTGCAAATGCTCCTCACTATGAAGCATGGTTTTGCACAGATTAACTTGTCAGATCTTGGCTCTTTAGAACTCTCTCAGAAGAAGTCCTTGTGTATGTCCACAATCTCTCCTCTTCACGTGAAGTTTGGGAGTCTCTAGCAAAGAACTTCAACAAAAGCTCTGTGGCTCGTGAGTTCTCCTTACGTCGAAGTCTTCAGGAAAAACTCTTGTTGTGTACTGCAGAGATTTTAAAACCATATGTGATTCTCTAATTTCTATCGGGAAACCAGTGGAAGAATCCATCAAAGTATTTGGCTTCCTCAACGGTCTGGGTCGAGAATATGACCCTATAACTACAGTTATTCAAAACTCTCTCACAAAGTTGCCTTCTCTAACCTTTAATGATGTTGTGTCTGACATTCAAAACTTTGATGTTAAGCTCTAATCCTATGAAGATGCTGCAGCAGTCAACCCTCACATGGCTTTTCAAGCTCAAACCTTTGGCTTTAACTCAAATCAATCTCAATAACAAACACAACGCTCAGATTTCAACCCCAGCTATGGATCAAATTCGTCCCAGTATCACCAAAACCAGAGAGGAAGAGGTCGTTATGGTGCAAATAGAGGTAGAGGAGGTTATTCATCACGCGGAAGAGGTTTTTCCCAACATCAATCTGAGTATCCTAATAACACCGGGGAGAGACCCATCTATCAGATATGTGGTAGGATAGGACATCCAGCCTTCAAGTGTTACAACCAGTATGATAATAACTATCAAGGAGGCGATCCACCACAAGTCTACTCAGCTCACCTTGCTGATGAAATAGGAAGAGATTGGTACCCAGATTCTGGAGCATCATCTCATATGACTGCCTCCACTAACACTCTATCCACCTCTGTCCCTTACAATGGTAATGAATCTGTTATGGTGGCCGATGGGAATACGCTGCCCATCACCCATGTCTGATCCACCACTATCACCACTCTAACAGGTACTATCGTTTTAAATGATGTTTTAGTTTGTCCACAAGTTGAAAAATTGTTATTATCAGTTTCAAAACTCTGTGATGACTTTCCTTATGGGATATTTTTCACTGCTAATGGAGTTTGTGTTATTGATTTAAATTATCAGAAAGTGGTGCTAAGGGGACACCGAAATAAGGGACTATTTGTGTTGAAGGACCATAAGCTAGTAGCTCTTTACTGGAACCGACAGTGTGTTGCAAGTGAAGAAATTTGGCATTATCGATTAGGACATGCTAGTTCATCTGTTCTTCAACATCTAAAGATCAGTAAGGAAATTACTATTAATAAGAACAGCACTTCCCCTGTGTGCGAGCCTTGCCAGATGGGGAAACACTCTAAATTACAGTTTTTACCTATTCAGTCTCGTGTATTAGAACCATTAGATTGTATCCATTGTGACCTTTGGGGTCCTTCTCCGGTTGTATCCAAACAAGGATTTAAGTATAATGCTTTGTTTATTGATGATCATTCTCGATTCTCTTGGTTTTATCCTTTACGTCTCAAATCTGAATTTTTCTCTGTTTTTGTAGCTTTCCAAAAATTAGTTGACAATCAATTCAATCGAAAAATTAAGGTGTTTCAGAGTGATGGAGGAGGAGAGTTTACAAGCAAGCAATTAAAACAACACTTTATAGACTCAGGGATGAAACACCTCATGTCTTGCCCTCACACTCCTGAGCAAAATAGCATTGTCGAACGAAAGCATCGTCACATCACTGAATTGCGATTATCTATGCTATATCATAGTCGTACTCCACTTCAATATTGGGTAGAAGCATTCTTTACTGCATCATACTTGTCTAATCTTCTTCCATCTGCGACTCTAAATCACCTTAGTCCTTATGAAGTTCTACATCAACAAAAGCCAGACTACTCCTCCCTGCAAGGAAATTACTATCAATAAGAAAACCACTTCCCCTGTGTGTGAGCCTTACCATATGGGGAAACACTCTAAATTACAGTTTTTACTTATTTAGTCTCGTGTATTACAACCATTAGATCGTATCCATTGTGACCTTTGAGGTCCTTCTCCGGTTGTATCCAAACAAGGATTTAAGTATTATGCTTTGTTTATTGATGATCATTCTGGATTCTCTTGGTTTTATCCTTTACGTCTCAAATCTGAATTTTTCTCTGTTTTTGTAGCTTTCCAAAAATTAGTTGAAAATCAATTCAATCGAAAAATTAAGGTGTTTCAGAGTGATAGAGGAAGAGCGTTTACAAGCAAGCAATTAAAACAACACTTTACAGACTCAGGGGTCAAACACCTCATGCTTGCCCTCACACTGGTGAGCAAAACGGCATTGCCGAACGAAAGCATCGTCACATCACTGAATTGGGATTATCTATGCTATATCATAGTCATACTCCACTTCAACATTAGGTAGAAGCATTCTTCACTGCATCATACTTGTCTAATCTTCTTCCATCTGCGACTCTAAATCACCTTAGTCCTTATGAAGTTCTGCATCAACAAAAGCCAGACTACTCCTCCCTACGCATATTCGGTTCAGCCTGTTATCCTCATCTTCGCCCACATACTGCTCACAAACTCGAACCTAAATCCCTTCAATGTGTTTTTCTCGGCTATGCTCCTCGATACAAAGGATACAGATGTTTACATCCTCCCACTAACAGAGTTTACATCTCAAGGCACGTCATCTTCGATGAAAATTTTCTCCCATTCAAGCACCAATACCAGCAGCTCATTCCACGATATGAATCCTCTCTTCTCAAAGCTTGGCAGTCCACACTCCCCTCAATACAAATACCTCAACAACCTCCTCAAACATCTACTCTACCAACACCTTACTCACCACCATCTAATGTATCAGCTGTAGCAACTGAAGATAACTCACCAACAATTGTTCCGGAAGCTGCCCCATCGTCATCAGCACAACAATCTTTTTCAGCACCACAACCTGTCACAAATGACCATCCAATGACTACACGGGCTAAAACCGGAATTCAAAAACCAAATCCCAGGTACATTTTAAATGTTTCCAGATTTCAAACTACTGAACCTACTTCCATTACTGCAGCTCTCAAACACCCAGGATGGAATCAAGCAGTCTATGATGAAATGGGAAATATTTACATGCTACAAACATGGACGTTGGTCCCCTCAACACCTGATATAAACATACTAAGCTGTCGATGGATATTCAAAACAAAGCTCAAACCAGATGGTACGCTTGATAAACTAAAAGCTAGGTTGGTTGCAAGAGGATATGATCAAGAAGAAGGAGTAAATTACCTTGAAACCTTCAGTCCGGTAGTCCAAATAGCCACCATTTGAATGATGCTTGATATTGCTGTTGCTAAAGATTGGACTATCAAACAACTTGACGTCTCCAATGCCTTCCTCCATGGTGAACTCAAAGAACCCGTCTTTATGTCACAGCCGCCTGGATTTGTTGATCCTTCCAAACGAAATCATGTTTGTGTGCTTACCAAAGCCCTCTATGGTCTCAAGCAGGCACCTCGAGCTTGGTTTGATACCTTCAGCTCCTTTCTTATTGAATTTGGTTTCACTTGTTTCAAAGCTGACCCATCTCTCTTTGCCTATTATCACGATAGCAAATATCTTGTTCTTCTCTTGTATGTCGATGACATCTTGTTAACAAGAAGTGATCCCAGCTTTCTTCAAGACCTTCTTGCATCTCTCAATACTCGCTTTTCCATGAAAGACCTTGGCCAACCTAGTTACTTCCTTGGAGTCGAAGTCAAAATTCATTCAGCCGGAATGTTTCTTCATCAAAGTGCCTATGCCACTGATATTCTCCATCAAGCCTCGATGTCGGACTGCAACCTGATGCCCACTCCACTACCAATACGTCATGACAACACCGACACAACTCCTTTCCCAGAACCAACGTACTTTCGGAGCCTCGCCGGTAAACTCCAATATCTCACCATAACGCGACCAGACATACAATATGCTGTCAATTTCATCTGTCAATGAATGCATACTCCCACTATGTCCGATTTTGGCCTCCTCAAACGTATACTTCGCTACATCAAAGGGACTCTACAATTCGGTCTCCACATTCGCAAGACTACTCACCTCACTCTCTCAGCTTATTGTGACAGTGACTGGGCAGGATGTCTAGACACTCGTCATTCCACCTCTGGTTTCTGCACATTCCTTGGTCCGAATCTCATATCTTGGTCCTCCAAACGTCAATAAACCGTCTCTCGCTCATCAACGGAGGATGAGTATCGAGTTCTCGCCTCCACAGCTCAGGAAATTACTTGGCTCTCTTTTCTTCTCCGCGACCTTGGTATCTCTCAATACTCTACAACTTTACTCCATTGCGACAATCTCTCTGCTATTTATTTAAGCACAATCCAGCTCTCCATAAACGTTATAAGCACTTCGAAACAGATTATCACTACATCAGAGAACAAGTAGCCTTGGGACAAATTGAAACTCGCCATATTCTCGCTGCCCTTCAAATTGCCGACATATTCACCAAATCACTTCCGAGACCAGCCTCCGTTCATCTTCGTGCCAAACTCAGAGTCGATACTTTCTCGCCGCCGAGTTTGAAGGGGAATGTTAGCCCATTCACATCAGCCCAAATACACAAGTCAACAAGTCAAAGCCCACCAACAACTAATACTGCAATCCAGCTCATGAAGACTAAAGAAACAATTGCAGAGATCGTACAATCACCTGCAAAACCTGCAACATTACCAATTTCAACTTCAAAGCCTGAATCATCGAACGTTGGAGACAAACACATCGTTACTCACAAAAAATCCTCACTTCTGTCTCATTGACTTTTACCCTTGCTTGTACTTTAATTTATTCTAGATCCCTCTATTGATCTCTATAAGAGACAACACTCTGTAATCGTTTTGCTTCAAGTCAATACAATCAACTTTTCTTTTGCTAACCTTTCTTTGCCTTTTACAGTCTAGTGGACTTCTCGGTAATCTCGAAGGATGTTTGGGAAGTTGTGATTAGGCTGTATTTCATGAGAAAGGTCAGAGCCATGCTAAATCATCACTTGATGTTATAGAAATCCTTGAGAAGGACTCAATTGCTTAATTCCTATTACGAATGCTAAAACTTAAGGGTAAGAGATTCGGAGACACTCAACAAGTCTCAGCCCTGCGGATTATGGAGAAACCCACTTGAGAAAACAAATGGATCGGAGCTGAGATGGGGACAAAAAAAGACGACTTTCCAGGTAGCATATCACAAAGGGTCAAGAAAAATATTTGGGTGATTCATGGAGCTGACAAGACTTCGACGAGGATGTGTCGCTGAAATAGGTGGGGAGAATGTCACGCCGCAAAGTTTCCCCTCCAACTGACTGGGAGGCTTGGGCATATTCAAAAAGGATAGAGCTTTCATACGTAGTCATTTTCAAGCTTCTCTTCCTTTCTTGATGTTTCTAGTTTTCTAAGAACGTTCAAGATGTGTTTATAATATTGTAGGAGCTGGAATTGGTGATATGCCTAGGTCAGTCGTGCATAAGGCCACTGTAACATGTTATGCAGAGATGTAGAAGCAATGATAATTTGTTCAATTTGCCAAAAATTCAAATGTATTGAAATCTAAGGAATAATTGGCTGAAAAAAACGAGAGCTAAGGAACAACAATATCATCTAGCACTCCTCCGAACAAGGCCACAACTTTTGGCTGCATTTATACTTTAAAAACGTCTCTCAATCAGCAATTTACCGGCTTTTCTTTACCGTTCACAAACCACCAGAGAACATAGGGTTGCTCATTCATACATTTTAGGCCGGTCGTCATCAGCTTATGTCATAAGTTACCAACGAGCACAGTGAATGCAATAAGCCAATTGGAGGAAAGTAATCTGCAGGGGAGATTTGAAACAGTGCCTACGATAAGCCAATTGGAGGAAACCAATCTACAGGGGAGATTTGATATTCCATGAAAGCTTTGAAATGATTCTAAACTTACTGTAGTGAGCTCGGATCTGGTGTTGGGAACCATTAACTTTTAAATCGTGCCTCTCACAATATGATCAGGCGAACGATCTGGCCCATTTGCTTAAATGCCTTTGCTGTTTCCTTCAAGCATTTGTTTTTTTCGTCTCGCGTCCAATGCTTCATTTCCCAAACAATTACATCACATCAAAAACTTTGACAGAAGATCGATATTAGAATGTAGATAATCAAAGATATATATCATTGAATAATCTAACCTCCCCGAGCACATTGAGCTTTTCACGGACGCCTTTAAGTAAGTCTTGTGCATCCCCTTCCCACCTACTGAATTCCAGCTCCTTTCCATCCAGAAGCTTCTCACATACCTTAAACAATGAATTGCTTTGTTACGAAGAAAAACCACGTGTATATTCAAAGGTGACCAAATAATCCTGACGATCTAAATGATGAGATATTGAGAAAAGTTAGAAGCAGTACATGTTTCTACGTGTACAGCCAAAAACCAAAAGAACCTAGGATTATGATTAATCTTGAAAATAAATACGAACGGAGAATTCAGCCATTGCTTAGAACCACGCCAAGCCTAACTAATAGTTAATAAACTTGCAGAGGCTAATGAAGCAAGCTCGGTCTTGTTTCTTAGTAATGGCACTATTTGATTTACTTTTCTGATTGTAAATGGAATCTCTACGAAGATGAAATAAATTTTTATCATATTTTACCAATCCCGTTCTCATTCTCTTTACAACTCTCTCATGCCACCTTAACCAACAGCATATTCAATAACCTCAGCTTTCTTGAATCCTTTATATCTACGCTAATATTAAAATCTACCAAACTAGTTCTTACTATTAGATAAGTTAGATGTGATCTAATGGAGTCCAAGAACTGCTCTATTACTCTTGTAAATGACGAATCGTAGAAACTTACCTGTCTTACAATAACTTGACCACCAGCTATATGAGAAAAGTTGATACTGTAGAAATGAGAAAGAAACAAAGGTGCATTTTCTCCAGCCCGTTCTTCCAAATATTTTGCATAAGAAACTCCCATATGACTAGGTTCTGGAATATCCAAGTTTTGTTCTGTAAACCATTGCAGATCCTTCTCAAGACTTGCACATCGCTCTAACCCTGTTCTCCTGAAGTAAGCATCTGTACATTTTCCAAACCCAAAAATGCAAAAAATTAACAAGTCACAAAACTAGTCACAGAATTTATGGTGGTAAAGTCTCAAAGAACTGGAATTTTCTAAACACTGAAAGTTAAATCAGGGTCAGAATCTTGATGAAAAAGGGTTTTACAAGAAACATCCAATAAACCCAAATTATTAAACAAATCACAATCTTGTTCTAGGAAAGTAAGCAATTGCGTATTACACAAACCCTTGAACCCAAATCATTAACAAATCGAAAATATACAAAGAATTTACCATGCCTAAGCCTGAGAGAATAGCAATTTAAACTCTTGAAAGTGACATTGGCACAAAATCTAGACCAAAAGAAGATGGTTCTTACAAGAAACATTCTCAGATTCGTCGACAATTCGCTCAATAGTCTCGAAGACAAGCTTGCTATCAACTAAGTACTTAAGAAACCCTTCCTTGCTCGGCCTCCAACTCTCTCCCTTTAATTCATCATCATCGTCTTCTTCATCCTTCTCGCTTTCAGTATTATCATCAGAAGGATCCAATTTCTTTCCATTGTCGTTGCGTAATCTCATGGCGATGAATCTCATTTCTTCCGTTATCCCAACATTTTCTCCTGGGTATTGCTTCCTGTACCTTGGCCTCTTTCTCTGTGTGGCCTTTTGCTGCGGTGATGTCGATGAAGAACGACACAGATTGAGAAGATTTTGTTGGTTTCTCTGAATCGAAATTCTTAACGGGAAAGAGATAACGAGGCCAGGATGAGAGTGACTGAACGTATGAGGTGTAGAGGGTAATGGAGTTGGTCTCATCAGTGAAGCCATGGATTCCGACGTCCTTATTCTACTCCCTATCTATTTTTTTTTTTCCGGCCTAATGTGGTTCAATTGCTTAAGCATCAATGGCTAAAATGCCAAATTTTGACAAAAGGAAATCACAATGGCCACTCTATTTTCATTTTCTTTTTCAATTTTTTTTTATATTAAAACTGATTTCAAAGACACAAAAACCATGAAAGTTAAGCTTATTTACAGATCCAATCACCAATGACTAGACCCGATTGATTCTGACCTGCTCGTAATTTCTACCTTCGTAAAATCCCTAATTTTTGTTTCTATTGTGAGACGACGACTAAAGACGATCCCCTTCGACGACAAGAGGCAATGAGATTCTCAGACAATGACACGACAGAAGAGATGCGTCCTCCAATCTTCTACGGCGATTCCGAGTTCTTCTCTGGTATTGATAATTTTCTATACCCAAATCCTTATTTGTTTTTGGTATCTCTTGTTTTTATTTTTTCTAAATGAAAAAGTTGTTTGAACCTTTTATAAACAAGAAGAAGAAAGAGTTGTGACTAAACTTCACTATGGGCTCTCTAATTGGGGTGTTATTCAAGTTTAAGTCTCCTTTTAATTAGTGATTGTGAAAGAAACCTCGCATAATTATCAATCCCACTTTTAGATGATTAAGCTTGAACTAACTTGAATTTCCGATTGAAACAGAATTTGAGAAAGAAGATTGAAGAATGAGAAATCGATAAGAGTATGAAGAAGAAGAAGATGATGCAAGACACGACTATTGAGTTCCTCCAATAATGGAGTACATCTCTCTTCATGTATGAACCTGGAAATTCACTATATTCATGGTTGTTGTACTGAGTTACAGATTTCGGATCACTTTACAATGAAGAAGAAGTTGACTTATAGTCAACTAACAGAATTTTTCCTGTTGCAGAGTACAAAGCAATAATGGGCTTCGACTCAAAAATAGGCCCAACACGAATCTGATTCTAAGATGAGCCGAATCTCTTCTTTATTACTTTGTCGGCTTTAACTCTGACCCATAAACATTGACTTGTAGAAAATCGGAATCGACATTCACAATTCTCCACCTCGAGTCCGATAATCCCTCTTCCTTGTTAGAACTCTGAGCAACTCCACCTTGAAAAAAAAACCTTCCTGAACATCTATGACCTCAAATTTCCGAAAGTCACCAGCTTTCAGCTTTGCTCTTCGACCTTGAAACCTGAAAGAAACACCATCTCTCACAAAGCCAAGAACATGCAAGACACATTAATTCAAATTCTGATGTGCTTAAATGGTTTCGTAAACAAATCTCCGACTACAAAACCCTTCCCTGAGCTAAGCTCAAGCCTTTTCCATGTTTAGATTCTTCATACACGCAAAGAACTTCTGCCCAAGGTAACACTTTAGTCATAGCGTCTGCTGGATTCTCTGATGTATGAACTTTCAGAGCTGTTACTTCTTTTCCTTCTATGGCTTCTCATATGTAGTTGTATTTGACTTTGATGTGCTTTGTCCTTTCACTACTCATACGATTTTTAGCTAGATGTAGATCACTCTGTGAGTCGTTGTAGTTTTCAACTGCTTCTTGTTTAAATCCCAACTCCTCTGTGATACCTTTCAACCATACTGCTTCTCTGCTACTTTCTGATAAAGCATTATACTATGATTCTGTTGTTGAAAGTGCCACTACTTGTTGTAACCTTGATCTCCAACTTACTGTATTACCTCTAACTGTAAAAGCATATCCTGTGATTGATCTGCATCTATCTCTATCACTTGCATAGTCTGCATCACAAAACCTTATTACCTTGAATTCTGAATGTTAGATTCATGTCTGCAGTATCTATGAGATATCATAGAATCCATTGCACTGCTAACCAATGCTCCTTTCCTGGTTTTGACATGTAACGGCTAACAACGCCAACTGCATAAGCGAGATCTGGGCATGATCCTACCATAGCGTACATGAGACTCCCAAATGCGCTAGCATAAGGTACGTTATCTCTCCATGTTTCTTGCTCTTTCTCTTGTTCTGGTTTGTAGTTTAAAATGAGATCTTAGTGGTGTCTGTACTGAACTTGCATCACTTATTCCAAATAGTTTGATAATTTGCTTGATATAATTGCTTTGAGATAGGACTAAAATACCTTTATCTTTGTCTCTGTATATATCCATACCAAGTATCTTCCTGGCTTGACCCAAATCTTTCATTTCAAACTTTGTGCCTAGCTCTTTCTTTAATCCTTTTATCTGTTTAAGATTCACTGAAGCTTTTAACATGTCATCAACATATAGAAGTAGATACACTCTGTCAATTAGTGATTGTCCTTAATAGTAAACACAAGGATCAAATTCACTCTTCTTGAAACCGTGGCTTAGTATAAATGTATCAAACTTCTGATTCCACTCTCTAGGTGATTGTTTTAGGCCGTATAGGGATTTTTTAAGTAAACATACTTTCTGCACTTGCCTTTTAACCAAGTAACCTTCAGGCTGACTCATGTATATCTCTTCTTGTAAAGTGCCGTGTAAGGAAGCTGTTTTAACGTCTAGTTGTTCAAGCTCCATATCGAAATTAATCACTATTGATAGTAGTAATCAGATAGAAGTATGCCTAACTACATGTGCAAACACCTCATTGTAGTTAATACCCTATATTTTTGCATACCCTTTAGCCACCAGCCTAGCCTTGTGTCTAGGTTTCTCAACTCCTGGTATTCCAGGTTTTAACTTGTAGATCCATTTACACCCAATAACCTTTTAAATTTTAGGTTTATCAACTAATACCCAAGTATTATTTCTGATTAATGAATCCATTTCGTCATCTGACGCCAAAGTCCACTTTTTTTTTTTTTCTGTCTTTACTTTTCTGTGCTTCCATAAATGTCTTAGGTTCTTCAACATTTATCTCATCTGCACAAGATAGAGCATAGGCAACAAAATCTGTATCTTCATACTTTGATGGTGGTTTTATTTCCCTCACTATCATTCTCTGGAACATACCCTAAAGTTTCTCCACCTAAATCTGATAATGTTTCTTCTCTAGTGCCTGTTGTTGATTCTCCCGACACTTCTTCAATCTCTATTCTAAAAGTTACACGCTTCTTTAATTTCTTTTCTGAATCCTGAATCTTCACTTGATCTATTAGAGTTTCTGCACATAGGTCTTTGTACAGTTTTTCTTCATTGAAGATTACATCCCTACTTATAACAAGCTTCTTTTCTTCAATTAACCATATGCGACACCCTTTTCTGATCCATAACCCAAGAAAACTCCTCTTGTTGCTCTTGGATTAATCTTCTCCTAAACTTTATGAATATAAGATGTACAACCAAAGACCTTTAAGTGATTGTAAACGGTTTGAAATCTGTCCACAACTCTTCTGGTATCTCAAAGTCAGAAACCAGCTTAAAAACTATTACCAATCGATACCATAATCTTTTAAGTTCTTTTCATCAATGTGATCTTGAAGTTTGCCTACCATCATATTCGTTTTCGAAATTTCATATAATTAATTATTTTCTTTCTTTTTCATCACAATTCTTTTGATTGGTCAAAAAATGATTAATTAACCAATATAGATTAGATTAAGATGTATAAACACAATTTAAGTTTTGTAAATAAAATTTAGTTAAATAATTTTGGCAAATAGAATATATAATTAGATATATTTTGACATTATCGGGTTTACTTTTTTTTATCGGATGTCTCCGAAAGGAAGACACTATCGGGAGATTTGATTCCATTCCATAAGCTCTGGTGATGACATCATTAGTCAATGTATCTTTAGCATTTCCAAACTGCAAGGTGTGAACAATTAGATCAAACAACGGCGATAAACTGTTAAGCAGACCAATGGCTTGATCTTCGTCCTAAATAGTAACCTTCAAGCTCTCAAGATCATTAACGAATTTAAGAAACTTGTCAAGATTTTCTTCAATTGTTTTATCCTCATCCATTCTGAAACATGATAATTGTTTCTTTAAATAGATCCGATTTACTTTAGTTTTGGTTTGGTAATCTCTTTCCAAAACATTCCACTGTTTTTAGGTTGTAGTTTCATGCATTACTTTCCTCAGTATTGTATCTGTAAGACATTGACCAAGCAAGTTCCTAACTCTTCTGTCTTTCAAATCCCACTTCATATCTTTTGCACTAGTCTCTGGTTTGACTTCTTTTCCCTTTTCTGTTACTTGTTCTTCAACAAAAACTTCTTCATGATCTTCTTCTATCACTGATAACAGACCATGTATCTCGAATTGACCAAGCATCATGTACTTCCACAGACCAACATCTCCTTTCCCATTAAATCTCTCCACCTCAAACTTCCCTTATGTTGCCTTTATTATGTTTCTTTGATGTTATTGAATCGATAACTTGCAGAATAATCAATAGTTTTAAGTATCTTGAACAGAAATGTTACTTGAACACCATAACTTTGTTAATCAATGAATTAACAAGATTGAGTTTAGAGAATGGCTTATTGATTTGTGTCGATTCTTTCTCTTAAAATATGATTTTGATATATGTTTCTTTCTTGATTGCGAGGTGATAACTCCTGATTATCTTTGAGTCTTCTGGATTTCTTTGTTCTTCGTCAGAAGAACCTCCGTTTTCAAGCTAGTACGTTCTTTCACCTTTCTGCTTCGATCTTCAAGTCAAACTGATTTCCTTCTTCCGATCTTGTAGCCTTAGGCTCTGATACCAATTGTGAAAGAAACCTCGCGGAATTACCCAAGTAAAATCAATCCCACTTTTAGATGATTAAGCTTGAACTAACTTGAATTTCCGATTGAAACAGAATCTAAGAAAGAAGATTAAAGAATGAGAAATCGGTAAGAGTGTGAAGAAGAAGACGATGCAAGACACGATTATAGAGTTCCTCCAATAATGGAGTACATCTCTCTTTAGGTATGAACTTGGAAATTCACTATATTCTTGGTTGTTGGTGTGAGTTACAGATTTCAGATCACTTTACAATGAAGAAGAAAAGTTGACTTATAGTCAACTAACAAAATTTTTCATGTTGCTGAGTACAAAGCAATAATGGGCTTCGACTCAAAAATAGGCCCAACACGAATCTGATTCTAAGATGATCCGGATATCTTCTTCATTACTTTGTGGGCTTCAACTCTGGCCCATAAACATTAACTTGTAGAAAATCGGAATCGACATTCACAGTGATAATCAGAGTCATGAAATTTTGTAGAAAGTCTCGACTACTTGTTGATGCAAGTGATGAATCAAGGAATTTCAGAAGAGTTACCTGACAAGATTTACAAGCTAACCAAAGAAACAAAAGTATGAGAGAGAGAGATTAGTAGTATAGAAGGATATGGAAATGATATGATAATATCAGATGATCAAGTTTTGGATTTGATTCATAGTTTGTATCTCACTACTTACCCTGAAGATTGAAAAAAACTTAACTTTTGGCCTAAACCTCCAATGGAATTCAGGTAAAAAATCCATAGCTTTCAATTTCAATTGCAATTTTGTTGATAGATTTTGATAATCTGTTTCTTCAGGGAAACTTTACATGAAAACACAATGAAGCAATATTTAGTGATTGAGCAATTCTTTAAGGTAATGGCTAGATAGTTGGAATTTAAGGCAATTGATAGATAGTTGAAGGGCTTCAGTTCCTTAAAGATGGGAAGTGGTATAAAGCTCCAATAGTCCCTAATACAATTCTGATCAATGTTGGAGATCAAATGGAGGTAATTAATCATGTAGATATATGTTTATGTGTTTGAGAGATTGATTGGTGTAAAGTTGACTTATATAATATCTTGTATTTCTTCATATAATGAGCAATGGGATATATAAGAGCCATGTTCATAGAGTGATTACTAACAGAGAGAAAGAAATATTTAAGTTTGGTCTAATAAGTCTAATTGGTACAACTGTAAACGTCTAAAATATTTAAGTTTTAAGGTCTAGAATATTTTAATGTCTAATTGGTCCAACATGTATATTTGTTTAGATAATTTTAGTCCAACAAGTACAACTGTTAAGGTAATTTTGGTCAAATTGGTACAACTGTAAACGAAATAACATTTTCTCCTAGTTTACCCTATTAAACACAAAATTCCCAAAATCGACAACAAAATGAGGAAATTGGTCTCGTCTTTCTTCTTCTTCTTCCTCTCTTTCTCTTCAAACTTTATCTCTCTCATCTTTAAAAGAAAATAAATCGACAAGAAAATGAGGTAAAAAGAGAAAAAAATATAAACTCAGGTGAGATAATATTAAAATAATAACACTTTCTCAAAAATTTTAAAATTTTTGAAAATTTTAAAACTGCCTCTTCTCCTTGTTTTTCTTAAAAAAAAATTGGGCAGAGATGAACCTAATTATCTAGTTACACAGTCCTCTACATAGTTGTACTTTAACAGATTTTGGATTTTTGTAGTTGGACATTATGAAGGATAAGTGTTTTGTTGTTGGACTCATGATTTCCCTCTCTTAATCACCATTTAGGAGATCTCCACAATAAAATTTTCGACGTAATAGTATTCACATTTTTTTGTTAGTTAATGGGTGACAACTAACATAAGACTCCTTATACTAACAGTAGTGTTTTGTGTAAATCACAAAAAATGTTTTCAAAAATTGAAAAATTCTTGTTTTATTCATTTATAATTTGTTCTTATGTGTTTTGGAATCCTTACATTACTTACTTAGAGAGTTCCACATATAAGTTGAAAATAATCACAATTTGACCAATCGTACCCAACTATTTCATA
Source organism: Lepidium africanum (assembly GCA_900406405.1). Taxonomy (NCBI): domain Eukaryota; kingdom Viridiplantae; phylum Streptophyta; class Magnoliopsida; order Brassicales; family Brassicaceae; genus Lepidium; species Lepidium africanum. The sequence goes on from OVAX01000202.1 coordinate 96,595, forward strand.
CACAGTTGGACCAAATTGAACCAATTGTACCAATTGACCAAATTGAACCAATTATACTAAACAAATAGTTACTATTTCATACACAATTGTTCCCAATTGGACCAAACTGAAATACTAATTCATACAAATACAAATACAAACACACAAATTGAAAAGTTTCGGGCTGCAACCACCTCTCCAAGTTACTCTAGGGTTGTACTTGTTCCTCTTCCTACGGTGACGTTTTCTGGTGGATGGAAATCGTGTTTCTTGATTTTTTCTTCGTTTTGGTCTGAAAACAGGCAGTAAGACATCCAATTCTTGAATTTCTGCACGAATACTTCACTCAGAATCATGCGGAACTAACTAAATCGTTTTATCATATGCCAATGCCCAATTGCTTAATAGTTGTACCTAAATGTACCAGTTGGACAAAATGTGCACAATCGATTTATGAAATCAGGTTGATTTGGGTAAGAACCGAAGTTTTTTTCTATTTATCTTTTATAAAAAAATTTATAACAAAGCTTCTAATTCAAAGAGAGGATTTGAGTAAAAATCATCAAGTGAAACCTTCCCCTTCAATGAGTGGATTGCTCATTAAGGGTGAAATATGAACTGAACATTATGATTGGCAATTGGATCAAAGAGTGACAAGAGTGATCATATTTTTCTCAAAAATGGCTTTTAAGATTGTTGTCCTATAGAATGTACGTTTCATATACATCTCCTCTTAAATGAATTTTCTACCTTATTCTTTTGAGACAATTATATTCCATGCTTCTTAAGTTTTTTTTTTTTTAATTATGACATTTAATTTATTTTTCGATGGTGATTTCCAGGGTGTTATAAATTGAGATGAAGATTCAGATTGATGTGGTCCATAAAGTGGCAAAAGGATGATGAGGCCCGATAAAAAAAAGTGAGGGTTCAAAAGATGGTTATCGGTTTTTTCATCAAAGGCTTTTGACACATATCATTCCGGGGATTAGAAAGATGTCGATGACCATGAGATCCATGATGACAATTATGAGATGTATCAAGAGTGCTTCTAAAGACAATTAAGGCGATTATAGAGATTTTGACGATTATGGCGATTACAAAAAATCTAAGAACTTATTTTTTGGCGATTGAAGACAAGATTAGGACTCTTCTTGAAAGCTAAGTTTTCTGGCGAGATTCCTCCATTTAGATCCACCATCTCTTGGTTCACTCTGTTGTTTTCGGCTAAAATTGAAGGAATTGAAAGTTTGGTGAGTGGTGTAGGGTTTTAAGAAAAATCTTTTGTGTTTTTAATTCCCGTTTAAAGACCAGTCCAAATAACCTCAATGAATATTCGGCAATACTCAATGCATATATTTTCCCTAATTGTGAAAACTAAAATATATATTTTTTTGTCAACATTGGGCCACAACTGGCCGACCCATTAGCCAAGTTCCTGCATAATGCAGGTGGCGAAATTCGATCCCTTAAGGTGCAAGTGCGCCTGCCTTTAATAGACTTACCACCTACCACTAGGCTAAAAACCACTTGCATCTAAAAACTAAAATCTAGAATCCAAAAACTAAAAACAAAAACTAGTACATCCATTCATAACTCCATCCATAACCTACATGATTCATTAGGGTAAGTAAACGGTATCTAAATGAACGGTATTATGTTATTATGAGTCTCAACAAAAATATGATAATGCAATGTTAACAACTTCTTAATAAAAACAAAATCATAAAACCAAATCTCTCTTTATCATATATTATACAGAGACAAGAATTGGTAGTTTTTTTATCTGTTCGTTATGATTTGAGCTCAAAGCTCTGCGAGGAGATTGCATCACCTAAACCCAATTTTTACAAATTTAAAGAACAAATTGATGACAAAACTCTACAAAGACATTTCCTCTGTTTTCTTTTGCTATCTTCTTTTTAACTCAAATATTTCTGACAACCTCTGTGTTATTTACTTTTTTACTACTTAAGGTATGGGATTAGATCAGAGGTAATGAGATTGTTGAAACGGCGGTGCAGACACGGCCAACCACGGACGGTCCAACATACTTGGCTGAATCGATGATGTCATGGTGAACCCTGTCGACTGTGAAGGTCCAACTGTTGTGTGTTGCTGCATTGGACTGATTAAACAACAAAAGTTTCTGATAATGTATTTTGCAAAAATAACTTAGCAGATCCATAGAGACCAACTCAAGTAATCTCACCTGAATGACAGAGATAAAGGAGATGATGAGTCAACCGGTGTGTGGAGGCCGTTTTCATCAGGAGAAAGCAGAGACCAGAAAACTGTAAGTATTCAAAAGACAGATTTAACAACTTTTCCCATATCTGCAGTTATATCATTTGTCAAGTTTCATTACCTGATGGTTCCCGATTATTATTAAGCCCGGGACAAAAGAGAAAGTTCTGCATTTGTTAACCACAAATTCAATTGTATAACAAATAGAGATATATTTCTTTTGCTATATAACCTCATGTTCGGTGTCTAAGTTTACCTCGCTCATGTCCTGAGATACATTGCGAACCATTTCTGCAAAATAAAGATGTGAATACTTGCAATGACGATTTGTGCCAAATATTGTGACCAGCTCTACACAAGGCAATGATACTTACCTAGTTTAGGAGCACTAGGTTTCACAGCCAGTGTCAAGCCAAGAAAACATTCATCAGGTTCTGTCTTAAAGTCCCAGAGATTTAGCTCAAGATTAGGCATCGCCGCTGCAGAATACCACAGATTCAATTAAAATTAATCTTACGATCATGAAAGCAAAACATGTGAAGCAGAAACAAAGGAAGAAGGTAGCCTCACCCATGTTGTTAAGCCTCAGCTCAAGGTCATGGAGAGGATATGAAGCCTGCGTAGCTATCTGTTAAGAGTATATCAAAGCATTTTCAATTGTACAGAGAAGATAGTGTGTAAGATATATTCAAGAGAAGCAAGGGAAAGTTCAAATTACAGAGAAAAATGGATGATTTAGTGCTTGATCGGCAGTTGGTCGTTTCAGTGGATCCCATGAGCAAAGACGCTGTTGAGTCATAAGTGATATATATGATAAGATTTTGAAAGATAATAACTTTCTTAAGAATGGTAAAGAAAACATCGACAAGAAGAGCAAACACAAGAACATTACAGTGATCAAATCAATGGCTTCAGGAGCAGCATTTGGAAGTAGATCAGCAATTCGTGTCTGCGGAAACTGTCGCAAGAAATTTTAAGAGCATTGTCAATAGTTAAGCACATTTTTTTTTCCACTAAGCAACTTATCTTTTGATAAGCACCTCTGTATGACTAATACTCATAATTCGAGATATGCTTTTAGCTTCAGGGAACGTAGTCCAGTTCGGCTTTCCAAGAACACAGCAGATCTTGTATAACTGATCTATCTCACTGCTCATAAAGAAATAATATCAGAATTCACTGAATGGTATTTTTTGATGGATACAAAAAGTTGACTCTCTGAGGTTAAGAAAATTAGCAAGCAACTAATTACGCAGAGATCACAGTTTACCTTTCACCAGGAAATAACGGAGATAAAGCGAAAAGCTCAGCTAGTATCGCCCCCACTGCCCACATGTCTGCTTTTCAATGGTTAGTCTATAAACATTCACAAAGCAATCCAATCGAACATAAAAAAGAGAGAAAAGTTTCAAACTTTTCAACCACACCATATAAAAGAGAAAAGAGAAAAGTTTTCAACTTTTCAACTCCACGAAATATTGGCCGTTTTAGCAAGTTTTAGCATGATATTAATGTAATATGATGAAGCACAAAACGATTTCGCAAACATACCAACTGCAGGAGTGTATGATGAAGACTGTAGCAAGACTTCTGGAGCTCGATACCTGATGAAATTAGAGCCAAATATAAGCTCTATATCATCTTCCCACATATATTCTAGTATGAATGCAAGGAAATATTAAAAAGATTCAATTACCAACGTGTGGACACATATTCAGTGTACGGAGGCATAGATGCAACTTCTCTAGCCAGCCCAAAGTCAGCAATTTTCAGGATATTGTTGGTCACCAGCAAATTCTCTTCAGAAACAGAATCAAACTCGTACTTTAAGACATCCAAAGATTGAAAATCATCTAAATAAATGACAGTATAAAGCAGAAAAAAACATACCTGGTTTCAAGTCTCGATGGAAGTAACCGTTTTTATGCATATGTGCAAGCCCTTGCAGCATCTGAGACATAAAAATTTTTATTTCTCCCTCAGAAAAAGGCCGGTCCCTTTCTTTCATTATATGGTACAGATTGTGGTCCTAATCAAATCAACCATCTAGGATCAACGAATTATCCTACTATAAGAGTAAAACGTCTTAGAGAGGATAAGAAAGTGTAGATCATCTCTACCATGCACTCGAAGATGAAAAACAACTCATTATGTTCCCTCACAATCTCCTTTAACTTTATGATATGAGGATGATTTAGCTTACGAAGAGCCTGCAGAGGAAAATTATATAATTATCGTCCAACAGAAACACAGAGATAACAGAATGTAATCTTCTGCTGAGCCGCCATAGTGGATTTAAAATATAGAATACAACAACACCTTTACTTCTCGCAGATTCACGCACTCTTCCCAATAATAAAATTTTCTCTTCATCTTCTTAACAGCAACCTGAGGATACAACATAAAGTAAGGTAGAATTAGCCGCACAAACATAAGATGAGTGTAAAATATGTATATACTTTCACCAACTTACAACTTCATAAGTTTCCAAATTTACGGCTTTATATACACTACCACATGTACCATTTCCAAGTTCTTCAAGAATCTTATACCTGCAGAGAGCAAAATTAATATGGGAGTCCACAAGGTCATCAGTTCCTCGGAAAATGCATGAGCCCAATATACGTGCAACACAAAGAACCAACCTATCCATTATTCTTTATTTTTTTTCAGGCAATACGGTGGTAAAAAGAAATCGTCAATTGACCTCTGATAACCTCCTCGAATATGCGTTTATTCTTATAACACAAGAGCCGTCACAAGCTTGCATAAATGGTTTACTTGTAGACTGTATCATGATATATATACAGTAAACAGGAACGAGCTTCTCATTGTAGGACGGATTAGTTATAATAATCTGAAAAGTTAACAACATTGTTCAAAAAGGGCAGCTTCTACAAGCTGCAATCAACAAGCTTCATCTAGCATAATCTCCAACAATTTCCACCTACAATGTTATCTGCAAAACATAAGATGAATATACATCAATTCAGTAAATAAATCTTTAGGTTTCTCGTTCACCAAACAATTCACTGTGTTAAAAAAAAAATGGTTAAATCTAGATCGGTTTAAGAAAACCAAAACTTCAATCATAGATGTGAAGAACTTTGCTAGATTCTGCTGCCATAAACTCTTTAACTTTAATTTTATGAGTCCATCTCGAGAAGAACAATCTGAAGGATTGACGTCGAAACACAGAAAGGAATAACAGAAGGTTTGGCAGAGTAATTATCAATTTCTTCGGGATTTTTTTTAAGCTCAAAATTGAAATTCATTGAGATAAAAATAAGAAACAGAACTAAAAACGATTCTAAACGAAAAACACATATCAAATCTGATTTTTCTTTAAAAGCAATCGAAAAAAAGTTTCCAAGCGCTGCTCCATTAATGGAGGAAAATAGATTACATGAACGGAACAAAGAAAAAAACGCTTTCCGATTGAGAACGTAATTTTCTCTTTCGCAAATGCTTCTTTAGATAAAATTTGATAAGTTTTAAGTGAAATTTCAGCAGAAAAAAATGGTGAAGAAACCTAAAATCTCCAAACAAAGAAAAGGTGAAAAAATTAGCCAAGTATCTATGAAAAACAAATCTTAAGATAAAGTAAAACCGTCCTCACCATTGATGTCCGATAATCAGAATTCGAAAAGAAAATAAGGATCTGATGAACAAATTGAACGAAACATCAATGTCGTTTGTCGTCTAAAAAGGAGGAAATGAAAGAAAGCCAAAGAAAAAAAAAGAGAGAATAAGAGATAAACTGAAGGGGAAGAGAGAGAGAGAAAAGCAGATTGCTTAGGAAGCCATGGGAGAAGGAAAAAAATTGAACGGAAGAAGAAGGAGGAGGAAACAATTAAAAATAAATAAATAAATATTAAAAAGTTAATTATAATTAAAGTATTAATTGCTGAGGAATTAAAATATTAGAGAGGATAATTATTGATTTTAAAATTTAAATTTGTAAAAGAAAAACGAAGGAAAATGCTTGGTTGTGGTGGGGAAGGGGATGGTGGTCCCCAAAGAAACGATATTTAATTTTTGTGATTTTGCCAAAAATTGTGAATGACGAAAAAGACCCTACATAACTTTTGTATTTACCGGAAGATTCCTTTGCTAAGTTTTAAGATAAGAAGATTTGACGAGGTCGTAAATGAACTAATGGGCCTTAATTATTGGCCTCTATTCCTTAGAATTTTCAGCTAATCAATGAAGCCCAACGGTTCTTTCAGCTAATCAAATTTTTAATATGTATTATTTTTATTGTAAAACTATCATATACTATTGAAATAAAATAGTTGAAGTCATTAATCATAAATTATAAAATTATAACTTCCCAATGATTAATCTAAATATAGTCTCAATTCATCACTTTAAAATAATTTTAATAATTTAAAATACTATAAATTAATAACTCTCTAAATTAATAAATTTTCTAAATCCCAACATTATTAATTTATAGAGATTTTACTGTATGTACATCTTCTATATAATAAAAAGGTAACATGACTTTAAGTCATGTGTTAGATTTTTAGTTTTAGACTTATTGAATTTGTAACCAGACAAAATATTGTTACAGTTATATTTATATGTATAAATAAAATCTAATCGATTTAATTTTAAATTAAAATATAAAAATATAAATCTTCTATATAATAAAAAGGTAATTTTTTGAATTAATTATTTGTTACAGGATTTAATTAATTGTTTGTTACAAGATATATATAATACATATAATATATTAAAAATTAAAAATAAATGTTGACGTGAGGATTCATTAAGATATTTGAATCCCATGATTTAGTTCCTAATTATTTTATACTCAGCATTTAATTCTAATTTTTTTGACGTCGAAATTATATAGAATATAATTTACCTAAAAGAAAGGAAAATATAGCAAATTTTATACGCCAACACCATTATGTTAGCTTCATACATTATAAGTCTTCAAACTATAATATATATATACTCGAAAAAATAATAGTATATAATATATATACTCAAAAATATAGTAGTATGTTATATAATATATGACATATATATCGTATATTTAGTTTGAAAACGAGATTAGGGATAACTATTATAGAATATTATTTTAATATTCTTTTAATTTTAAAAATTTAAAACACTACTATATATATTCATTACCTTTAAGTCACAATCTAGCATAAATCTTTTAGCAATTGTTATTCACTTCTCGTAACTTTCTATTATGGTTTGTAGGTAAAATTCATGTTATAATCCGTTTTACATTTTTTATAGTTTCCAATAATCTATTTTTACGTTTCTTATACCTTGATATAATTTTTTTTCACAGACGCATTTATGCACCAAATCTCCCAAGGAACACAATGCTGGTAAACATCTACATAATAAATCTTCTTTTCTTATCTACATATTTTTTGATTATCTATAAACTTTCTGTTTTTCTCTTTTTTTATCCTTTCAATTATTCCCTATTATATAATCTTTTATTTTCCATATAAACTATGAAATTTTTTTTATTTATGAGATTTGAATCACATTTTTCTAAAGCGAATAATTATAATAACCTAATATTGTAAGAAAATGATTTAGTGTTATTGTTATTAGTGGATAACAATATATTTATTTACAACAAAAATATAATGTTCAATAATTTAAGATAACAATATATTGATTTACAATAAATATAATACATTACATTGTTTAAGCATAAAAGATAACAATATATCTAATATATTAAAGTGGGAGACACTTTCATTTTGACCGTATTATAAACTTTAAGATAAAAATTAATTTATAGTTCATAACAACCCTTAAAAATACACTTGAGATAGGTTTTGTCACTGATATTTATTTAAAAAATCTAAATTAATAAAGATTTAATGAAAAAACATTTAAAAAGCTAAAATAAAATAAAAATCGGTTACAAATTCGGTTATTGATTCGGTTCCGGGTCTGGTTTGGATTTGAGTTTCTGGGTATATAGATTTAAGATACCTTTTTAGTATTCTATCGGGTTCGGTTCATCTAATTCGGTATTTCCTTATTTTGATTTAAGACTTATCCAAATATTTTTATTATTTGGATAGAGTTTGGTCCGGTATAGATCGAGTTCGGGTTCGAGTATTTATATATAAAAATTTAAAATTAAAAGAGATTTAATAGAAAAACTCTAAAAAAATTTGTTCTTGATTTGGTTTGGGTTCAGGTTTATGATCTATTAAGATAATTTATCGTGTTCGTTTCGGGTTCAATTTCTCTAATTCAGGTTAATTTCGGTTTGGATTTTAGACCTCTAAAATAACATTCAAAATATCAATACGGGTTTAAGAACCAAATAAACACGGTTGAAAAAAAATCAAATCCCACGATATAGCATGGGTATATAACTAGTTGAATTTAAACTAATACAATGTTTCAAAAATTTTTTTTTTGAGTTAGTTAGTTGACATAGTTTTAGTTGAAATTTCAATATACCAAATTTATCGGGTTAGTCGGTTAAACTACTTATCGACTAATCTAACTTCAATTTAAACTAATACAAAATTTCAAATATTTTTAAATTAGCATTTGTTTTAGCATTTATCTTTTTGGTTGTTACTAAATTTTAGCAATGAAATTGAAATCCAACTTGAATTTTAACAAATGATTTAATGTTATTTTTATTAGTCTATAACAATATATTTATTTACAATAAATACAATGTTCAATAACTACAATATATTTTAATGTTTAAGCATAAAAAATAACAATAAATTGATTTTAAATTTATACCAAATTTAAACATTTTTTTGGGTTAGTCGGTTGACATGGTTATAGTTGAAATTTAAATATATCGAATTTATTGGGTTAGTGAGATGAACTACTTATCGACTAGTCCAACCTTCAATATAAAAAAATACCAAATTTCAACTATTTTAAGTAGTATTTATTTTAGAATACACATTTTGATTGTTACTAAATTTTAGCTATAAAATTGAAATCCAACTTCAATTTAAACCTTAATAATATTTTAGAATATTCTTTTTTGATTAAAATTTTTGTGATTGTTACATGGATAAAACAATAACAAAAGTTCAAATCATTAAATAAATTCATAAAATTGTATATATTTTTAAAATAACCGATTTGTTACACAAAAAATAAAAAAAATGAACATTTGAAATCGTGGATTTTGTTGGACGTGGGTTTCACCCCCCGACATAAATTCAATTCGGCTGCTGTCGTGACTCAACCAAGAATGAAGCTCTTCAACATGCCTTTAATGGAGTACTCAAGAAGACTAGCATATGGGTGTATAGTCTGAATGCACTCTTTTTCTCTTAGTGGGTTTTGTCCCAGATAAGTTTTCCCACTAAAGTTTATTAATGAGACATTCGAGCTGTACCAACAAGAGGCCCATTTGTTAGTATATATTTTTAGATAAGAAAGGAAATGGCTGAGCTTAGGAGAAGGTTCAGCAGTGAGCCTCAACAAGAACAAGCTGAAGCAGTACCACGACGTCATTCAGTCTCAACAGAAGGGACTTACACTTCAGCAAATGCAGAACCAAGCCAAGCTCGCCACTCTTCAGCTGAGCCAAGGCCGAGAAGGGCGAAGCCGAGTAGGAAAGAATTGCATAGGATGCGATATGGTAGCTTGCCACCTCTGCCTGATACGACAACAAGCGAGCCAAGCACACACACTGAGCCATTCGATGATACAACTCCAACACCAACAGTCAACCCAGCGAGCTACACACTCGTAGAAATGAACGACTCCACTGCCCACCTCTTCAAGTTCTGAGACCACAAGCTCAAGTACCATTCTTAGTAACATAGCATCTAAGGCATAGAAAATCAAAAAAAAAAAGAGGCGCTTGAACTTTTCATGTCCAACTCTTCATGCGTAATAAATATATGCTTGCTATTTTTCTTTGCTCGTTTTATGCTGTTTTGTGTGTTAAGTCATGGTGAAGATGCTTCAGGCATAACAAAGGTCGAGTACAGCTCAATCAGGCACAAATAGCTCAAACTCGCCACCCAGTTAGCTTGCAGGAATGGCGAGCTCAGCCTGACTCTTCAAGAGAGTGGCGAGCTTAGCCCCAAGGTACTTGAAACTTCAACTATTTCATTACAATTGCATATAAGCTCTTGCTTTGTTAAAATAGGATTCTACTTCAAGCTTCTATCCACACAGGGACTGTGTGATTTAAGTTTGGGGGAGGGTTCTAGGAGTTGCTAACTATGCTTTTGTGATCTTAGCTTGATTTTACATGCATCACATACATAGCATAAAAAAATCCATAAAGATTTTTCATNGACATACATAACATAAAAAATCCATAAAGATTTTTCATTCGCATTCATTCATTTATAGCTTAGTTTTCTTCTCATTTATCTAACTTGCATAAAAATCCATAAAATATTTTATTTTTAGCATTGCATGCATTTCATATTAGGATTGAGTCTAGTTTACATGGGAATCAACTTGCCGAAGTTAGGCATTCTTGCTAGGTTGTTGGCTAGTGACCATAGTGAACTTAGTGGTTTGGTG